>PVIR01024102.1:0-26274 GCA_004026965.1 Petromus typicus | reverse complement strand
CCCCGGCCCTACAGTATCATTCTTTAATATGAATCCAGTAGGCAGAAGTCTGCATTACAGACTCAGCTTTACATGCTGAGCTGATGTAAATGAAAGCACTTTAACAAACTTGACAATATGATTTGTCCCTCAGTGGCTTCATATCCGAGCACTACATGCAATGGAGACACTGAAGTCTAGAGCATGTTTATGATATTATAAATTGATCAGTACAGGCCTGAGTGGAGAAAACCTGATATAATCATCATCTCTATGCTTGAGTTAGTGGTGGTCACTCTTATTGGATTGTGTGTGATCACCTTCTTCTTATGACCTGACACAGCCCTTCCTTGTGCAAGTACATAAAGAGACTCTTCCTCTTCTAAAGGCAGTAAACCTATAGGATTTGGACCCCACCCCTATTATTTTATTTAATATTAAATGTCTCCCTAGAGGTAATGTCTGGAGGAAAAGTAGCCTCTTAAATAAATGGTTCTGGGAAAATTGGATATAAATATATACATATATATATATATATATGCGGAAAATTGAATCTAGATCTTTATCTCTCACCATGCACTAACCTAAAATCAAATGTATCAGCGATCCAAGTGGTCAAACAGAGGCAATCTGCTGGTAGAAAAAAATAGGCCAAACTCTTGAAGTCATAGGCATAGAGTGAGACTTTCTGAGTGAAACTCCAATAGCACAAGAAATAATAAGAATAATCAAGAAATGGAATCATATCAAATTAAAGAGCTTCTGCACAGCAAAGCAACAACCAAAACAGTGAAGAGACAAAGAATATGAAACAAAATTGCCATCTGTTCTTCTGGCAGGTGATTAACATCTACACTACATATAGAACTAAGAAAACAGACTCCCAAAAATAAAAGATCTAAACAAAAATAAGCAATGAAAATGAATAGACACATCTCATAAAAAGCACAAATGGCCAATAAGTGTATGAAAAAAATTTCAACATCGTTGGCACAGAGACAAATGCAAATTAAAACTATATACACATGTTCATCTGACCTCAAAAAAAATGGCTACAGTAAAAGTATCTAACAGGAACAAATGAGGATGTAATTTAAAAAGAAAAGCAATTCTTATATATCCTGGCTGGGAATCTAAATTAATACAGTCACATAGAAATCGGTCCGGAGATTCCTCAAAAAGTAAAAAAAAATAAATTCTATTTAACCCAGCTGTCTTCCTTCTAGGTGTTTTTCTAAAAGAGTTAAAATCATTCTATTACAAAAATACATTCATACTCAGGTTCATAGCTGCACACTTTGTAATACAGTAGGTAGATCTTGGAAAAAGTGTATATGTCCATCATCAGCTGAAGGGATACAGAAAATGTGGCATTTATATACAGTGGAGTGCTACTCTACCATAAAGAAAGATAAATCTGAGCACATTTGTAGGAAAATTAGTGCGACTTGAGAATAATGACACATGAAAAAAGTCAGAAATAAGCCACACAAGCTTAAACACCACATTGTTTCTCTTAAATGAGGAACAAAATTTATACTGTATATTCAAATAAAGAGCAAAATAGAAGGAAGATAAATAGAAAGTGGAGAGAAGTTCTAGTAACTCCCCAAATTACCTTTTCTGTTGTTTAAAAATATTTTAGTATATATGCTAATTTGTTTCATTTATGTTACTAGCTTCTCTTAGTTCACTGAAAAAAAGTTTTGTACTATTACCTATTTTTCCTTATAAAACAAAATCTTTTTGTCTATGCCTGTACTTAAGCTTCTTTGAAGCTGATGATATGCAGTGTATTATTATCATTTTCTTTTTTATATATATTTTTAATTAAAATATAAACAATAAGTAAAAACTAAGTCTTGTCTCCAAATAAAATCACATTAGGAATGAGGGCTTGAACATATGGCTTTTGGGAAAACACAGTTCAGGACAGCACACAACACTAATAGGCCGGTGTACTTCCTCTATGCCAAACACTAAAGTACAGTTTATTTCCAAATAGGAGCACTGAGGTCCTTGGAGTTAAAAGTGTCACCCAAGATAACAGGTAAAGGGCAGAGTTGAGGTTGAAGTCCAGTTTGGCTCCAGAGTCCATATCCTTCCTTTCTAGCTATTCTACTCTAAAATAGTCTTATATTTAATGGTTTTCCTTCCTAAATTTAACTTAAGATTTAATATTAGATGAGATCACTTGTCTTTTATAGAACACAATTTAAAAATTGGTTTTCCACGTTTTTTCCTTCAGTGATTCATTTTTTATTTAAATTCAAATTTTTATTGGTACATTATGAATACACATCATCAGTAATTCATTTTTTACTGTTGTAAGTAGTTAGGAGAGTAGTCTATGGAGCTTAAATTTATGGATACAAGTGTGTCTTTTTTTCTGAAAAATAGGGATAGTCAACTAGCTAGTTGAGATGTGATCATAGAAGAAGAGAAAACATAATGACATGATGGGCTGCGATCTGGCCATGTACAGAGCACCCTGGGTAAGTGACTGATTATTACAGACAATGCAGAAGATACAGGATGAGCTCAGGCAGGAGTTATTTCACCTGCTGGTTGGAGGGAAAGCTTACCTTACAGCAAACCATCAACCTTAAATTTTACATGCTTCCAACCACTGGCAACACAGACACTATTTCTTCCCAGAATTTATATGTTGGCAGGTTTGCTGATTATACAAATCTTGATGAAGTACTTTTTTTTCTTCTTAATGACTGTAGATATCAAGAGAATATTTACATTTGCCTGATGTTTGGCTTTGACCTGAGGTTTGTTGCTGGTAGCCAGAGTTTTTATTGAGTACATTAATACATCAAAATGGAAGATGTGTGGAACCAGCGAATTGCAGCGAATTTCTTAATTGAAAGACATTGCATAAATCATAGGGGGAGCAGGTGATCCAAAAGGCAAAAGCCTGATTCTTTGATATTTTAAACTCAGAAAATTCAGGAGCTGTCTTTTACAGGGACCCCATTTCCTCTGTCTGGAGTTTCTTTACTTTGCATTCTGTAAAATCAGTCCTTGTCAAACAAAGCTTGATGTTCCTATGTAAGGCACTTCAGATTTCCCTTCTGTTTATTTGCTTTTGATCCTTTTTGTGAGTTCTGGAGCCTGGCACTTTCCTAAGACATGCTTACACTTCACCCTCCATATAATGTCCTGAATTTACCGCCAGCTCCCTGGGTGGCAGTAAGCTGAGCACTTGAAAATTGCTACCTTGCATGCGTACTGAAGAAAGTCTGTCCAATATGCTTTTAGTCCTGTTTCTCTTGTCAGTGTTGCCCTGGATGTTTAAGGACTTTATGAAGAATCCAGCTTTTTGAACTTAATATACATTGATTTTCTGTAGCAAGCAAATAACAAAACACCACATTTAAAATAACAATTACTTCAGAGATGGCACATGGCTGTCCCACCAATGCGATGAGAAACTATATTCATCATAATATATATATTCTCAGCAACAAATGCTGTTAAAATTGCAGGCAGTTTGCTCCCATTCTCGATGTAATAAAGACAAAAATATCAATAAAACTAAAAACCATTTGCCAGTCATGCACTCTAAACTGATTGTGACTTAGAGAACTGTTTAGCTCTCTGGGCACATATGATGTCAGTGTTTTATGTCTTTAGTGCCGAGATCAACTAAACATACTTACGTTTCTTGTTTTTTAACACAGCTTTTTGCATCATTTCATCAAAATTGAAGGAGGAAATTCATTTTTATGGCAGACTAGCAGTTACTGAATGCTTCTTTTTGAATCCTTATTATGTGGTACTTAGAAACTCTGCTGAACTCAAAGTGCTTTGGAATCACTTTGCCAGGGGAGATTTGATTTTCTGCAACAGAACTGTCTCTGAGTACATCCAAGAAAATACCTGATACTGTATTTTGCTTTCTATCCTCTCCTCCTTCATTCTTAGAGATCCCCAATTTTTGTCAATCTCTTATGTGTTAGAGAGAAAAGTTCTGCCTTAAGTATCAGGGATTGAGGCAGGGTCATTCAAATGCATCGTTCCAGCCCAGGTATGAAATTACACTTGTGAATATGTAGTGACCATACCATTTCCATGAGATGTGACAGTTTTGAAAGGCAGCCTGTAAGTCTTTACCGAGCTTTATCTAATTTCACTTTAGGTTGTGGAAGAGTCTTTCCCCTTTTCCTCTTACTATAACTATTCAAATTCAGGTATAAGGATATTTTGATAGGTAAAAGTTGTCTTGTACTACTGCTCTGATTTAAAGTAGTTTTAAGGTGTCAATTTCATTTAAAGGAGGAGGACTTTTGGAGCAAGCCCCAGGATTGGACAGGTTTGAATAGATGGACAATATTCTCCACTCCCTCCCAACCTTGCCTCCTCGTTCTTTGTCTTGGCAAAATGTGCCTATTGCCTGGGATCTGTCTATTGGTTTGCTTGGCTGAGCTCCTGAAGGCATCATGATTGCCTCTTTGTCTTTCCATATGAATAGTACCTGATCTAAACTAGATATTTAATCCATCTTATGAACAAATTTGCTTTTATAATGATTTTTTTAAAAAATTATGTTCAAATCTTTACTGATACATTATGAATACACATCATCACATTCAACATTGAGTTTGTACCAGAATATGACATGACTTGATTCTCATTTCCTCCCATTCCCCCACCCACCCTGCAACTCCCCCACATATAAATAAGCTTTGTTTCCTTCATTTTCTATCACATTCTTTTTCCCTTCGTTATTAACCCCTACACCTATTTATTTTTAAATATTTTCTATTTCACAGTATCAACTATATGTACTAGATGATTCTTGAGCCATTTTTGTATCAAATAAACTAGCAGTCATCATTCATAGTCAAATTATGAGGTTCTTGTGTGTCCCCATTTCAATAAAAAGGTTTGTGTTAGTTTCTCTCTACTTGAAGTTCCTTAAATTGCAAGCCTGCCTTTTACAAACTGACAAATGTAGAATTATTAAATAGATCCAAGCACTGGCAAACATTTCATTTCTAGTTAAAGTGCAGAGGGGACAGAAGGACCTGATGTGTTAGGAAGCATCAGTGGTTTTGTTATGTGCAGCTGAAATCACCTTTTACTGGCTCCTCTAAGCATCCCATGTGGGAGGCCTCTCTAGATGAAGTGGCTCTGAGCAGACTCATCAGTACAGTAGAGAGTGAAGTCTTCCTAAAGCATGGCCTCCGCTGGGTTTTATTTAGTGTTTATCAGTGTCCTGAAGGGTCTTAGAATGGAAAAAGATGGCCCTTAGCTTTTAAGATCTATGTTTATAGTATAAAAGAAAATATTCATCTAAAGGAAATGGAAGACAAACCATCTCTCTTTATCTTGGAATAGGAGCATACTCAAAGGCATTTCTATAGTAATCTCTTGGTCTGGAATTGTGTTGTAGATGCTGGGTTCTATATCAATAAAACTCTGTATTTGGCTGTTGATCAGTGTAAAAGTCACAGTAAGCCATGCTATTTTGTCTTTAGGTCTTATTTTCTATAACACTATTTTATATCTTTTTCTGTAGCACAGCTTCGAGTCCACAATGTCTTACTCATATTTCATCCCGTGCTTCCTTTTTACACTTGTAAGTGAGCTGCTATTCCTAAGAATAACTCCATAGCATGGTAAGAAAGCATTCCTTTCTAAATGAATTTCTAAACTATGTATCACATTTTATTGGTTTGTTTAGATAAGACTTTGCTAGGAGCTAGCACCTAACCCCTGGGTGTAAGACTCCCAAAGAAGTGGGACTGTATGCTGCCACACTTTTCTACTTCTCACTTTTGCTTTGCTCTTCAAAAGAAGAATTTGGTGGGATATGATTTGACAAATGAAATTAATCTTGGATGCCATTTTGAATTAAAAAGGTTACTTTGCAGTTGAAAAAAGTTACACTGAGTTTTCGCAGCTTGCTGAGGTTTATACCAGCAGTTGATTCCAGTTTTCTCATTACTATTACTTGACTTTTCCTTATTCTTTCTGAACAGCTTCCTGGTTTTAGAATGAGGGTTGTACCAGTAATCAGTTTGGGAGCGTCAAAACCATTATTTCATTAACCTTATCTACATACCTATTATTACACCCAGATTATTACAGTATAGAAGAACATAGATGCTTAATTATAATCTCAATACAATTTTCACTTTTTGTATGCCTATTTATTTATGAATACACATCATTTCTACCCTTCAAAGCTCAAAACTAGGAGTCTTTGCTAGGCTGCTTTTAAAACTTCTGTAATATTAATAATCTGTAATACTTTATAATATTTGAAATTTATTTTTGTTAGATTATTAAAATGGGTACAGAGCTATGTTTTCCAAAAGAATTCTAGACTGTCTTTTATATTTAGCAAACAGTTCCTGGGATCTCATGCTCTTGGGGAACTTGATAATGAAAGTCAGAACGATGTTAAAAATCTAATTTAGAGAGACTTCTCCAATTTGGTAAACAGAAAAATTCAGAATGTGAATCTGGTAGCAAATATAGAATTATTAAACTTTTGATTGGTTATGGATATTTGCTGAACTTTATAGGTAAAAGCACAAATATCAGAACATATTGTTTTTCTTCTATTGCATTTTTCTTAAAGTATTCAAGTTATCCTATTGAACCTACTTCACTGTTTTTACTTGTTAAAAATACAATAGTAGCAGCTCTAAACTTGAAATCTTAAAATAGATCATTCTGAGCAGAGCTTTAGTATTTTTATGAAGCTCTGTGTTGACTAAGGGCACTCTCTTTTCATAGTGCTATATCATTAAAAAAGAAAATAAATAAACAAAACTCAAGTTTCTTTTTGAAATAGATTTTTTTTAGTAGGTGAAGATCAAAATTAAAATTTCAGAGCACTCAAAATATTATCATACTTTCTGTGCTCATTATCATATTTCCGTCTTCAGCACTTCTACATATGTGTTCAAATATCACACCTAATAAAATATAAACAATTCTATGATGAAGTCTTAAATTTTCTTAAGTAGTCAATTAGAAAGGCCTATGATTTCTACAGAGAGTTTACATCACGGTGCGTGTGAGCTAATTTTAATTCTTTTAGATGTCTTGTACACAAATTGCTTGATTACCTTCTACATCTCTCAATCTGGGTGACAGAACATAATAATAAGCTTTTGAGGATTTTTTAAAAAGACTCATTCATCACTGGAATCTTTTAGCCCCTCTCAAACAGCTGGTGACAAACAGTATCACTTGCATTCTTTATAGGTCTTGAGGCTCCTTTTTATCCCCCTGAATATCATGTGCATAAATAAGGAGAGAAAAAGGAAGACCAATTTTTATTTAGTTCAAGGTGATCAAAAGAAGTCTCAATAATGATACAGACTGATTTTGACAGTGACTGGTATTTGCCAAACATATGATGCTTCTCTACTCTTTCTTTCTCAAAGTTTTAGTTTTATCCAGAGTATTTCACTCACATTTGAGATATTCCATAGTTACTTATCTGCTTATCTAGCTTGATATTGTAGTCTCCTAACTTTTCTTGAAAACAGTTTTGCTTCAGTGTTGATACAAATATATAAAGATATATTTTTAGGATTATGAATTTGAAAGGTAGACCTCTTAGGGAGGTTATAGTTCCAGTATTCATAATATGTTATCTTTTAAATGTTCTTACATATCATTGTCTTCTTTCAGTAAAAATCTCCACTTCTTTTCCTTTTTATTACTACATATGTCAAAAGAAATTTCTGATACTTAATTACTACTGTCACTAAATAACTCATATCAAGGCATATTTACATTGTTTTGAATTATAGAATATTCCCCAACAATCTCTTAATAAACTTTGGAGAGCATGCTGTATTTGTGTAATTCCAGTATAGATATGTTTGCGGTAATGAAATTTACTTACTAGCAGAGACTGAAAAGCATTCAGATGCTTGTTGTTGGTGATTAAGAGACATGAATTAAAGCACTGATGTACTGTGTGGTTCATACATATTGATAATACTTCAAGCAGGATTGATGTACTTTTTTGAAACTTAAAGCAGTCTTCAACAAGATTTTTTGGAATTAGCTTTAGATCTGAAAACTGAAATCTCTATGAATTTCATGTGGTGAAGATGTATCCAAGGAAAATTAATAATATCGTAAAAATGTATCTTTACATTTTATATTTGTAATACTTTAATGAAAATAATACCTATCCTTTGTCTTGGTGCATCAGAGTGGTATTCAGTTCTGTTAGTTTATTGTGTGCAGTGATGATGGCTTGTCAGATGGCCATGAGGGAGAAGATGAAGTACAGTAGGACTGATGATAGTGATTTTCATGCTGAACATACTTCCAACACAGACTATCTGCTAGAGAGATTTTACTGAGCAAAAGTTTAGCAAAAGTTGTGACAGAACACCATTATACCATCCTGCCAATACACAGATGGCCATGGCTGCAAGTCATCTCATGCACAGATAGCTGGAATATCTAGTCGCATATTTAGGAAGTGATGAATTTTGAGTTATTATATTTGCTTTTAATTATTTATTTAATTTTATATAATTAGCTGTTTAATAATAGGTCTATTTTATCAATTATCTCACAGAATACCTGAAAACCAACAGTCTACTTTTCTGAGCTGGTCTGTGCCACTGTGCCACCCCACTGGAAATGTGCTGTGGCACTGCATCTTACCATACCTGTGATACAGTGCTCTGATTACTGCAATGCCTTGGAACATGCTCTGCTTTTCTCTCTTTATTTTATCTTTCTTATCATCATGATTACTATAAATTAGTAGGCTTCTTAAGTTTGACCATATGTATGTTTCTGCATGAAAGGAATTAAACATGATTGATGATTGTTCCTCAGAAACTTAAAACACAAGGTAGGTAATATTAGTTATGAAAAGGAGATAGAAACATTCTTACGTGTAAGTATTGGACAATTATTAGATTAATTAAATATTTGGATTTGTCTAAGCTTAGGGAAAGATGGTTTCTTCCATTCTGTTTAATCCAGTAATACCCTAGTAGATTAAAATAAGATTTTGTTAAGCTCTTCCTCATTGTTTTTCAGACTTAAACAATGATAGTTATTTCAGGTGACTTGGAGGCATTCCTTTGCTACTGCAAATTGTGTTAGTCACTATTCTGTTATATACCACAGTAGCTACAATGAATAGGGAATGCTGCTGTGATTTTCACAGGTTGGGATTCTGAGATTTCTGATCAGATGCAATAAATATTTAGGGTTTATGGCAAACATCATAGGAGTAGCAGTTCCTTTTTTTAGGAGAAAACTCAAAGAACAAGTCAAAGTTGGCAAATACCAATCTTGCCACATGACATCATAATTTATGAATCTCACTTATGTTTGAAAAATAAATTGCAGAAATTTGAAATTTATCCAGAGAATCACCTTTTAAAGTTTTAATGATTTTATCTAGATAGAGCATAAGAGAATGAACACCTTAACTGGGAAAATAATTCCAATCCAAATTGACCAATTTTTAAAAGCAGTGGAGAAGTATGAAACTTTCACAAGAAAGAACACCTTAGGAACTTCATGAATGACAAAACAGAACTCCAAAATCTTCTAAACAATATTGTAGAAAAAGATCATGAAGATCAAAACTCTAGAAAGGTTACCAGAATGAAACCATCAGGAAAGACAAGAAATTAAATGGAAAAAGGAATAAAAACAAAAAGTCACAGAGCTTACAGTAGGAAAATATAACAAGGATAAATTAACATACATGAATTATAAATGTCAGTATCAGGGGCTTCAACTCATCAATCAAAAGACACAGACTTGGGCTGAAATTTAACATAGTGGTTCATGTGCTGCCTAACAAGCACAAGGTCCTGAGTTCAATCCTGGTAACCACAAACAGTAATGCTGGGCCTGATGACTCATGCCTATAAGCACAACACTGATAACCACATACCACAGTGCTGGATATGTTGGCTCCCTGTAATCCCAGCACTTGAGAGGCAGAGGCAGGAGGATTGCTGAGCTGGAGGCTAGCCTGGCCTACAAAGTGAATTCCGAGCCATCCTGAACTACAAAGCAAGACCCTGTCTCACAAAAAAAAAAAAAAGAGAGAAAGGAAGGAAGGAAGGAAGAGAAGAAGAAAGGGAGAGACTGGAAGAATGCATTAAGAAGCAAGATCCAACAATATGCTGTATTCAAGAAACACACTTAATTCAAAAGAAATTCATAGACTGAAATTCAAATGATGGAAAACAGTACAGCATGCAATAGGAAAAAAAAATAAAACAGAAGTAGCTGTCTGACTTGCAGAAGAAGTAGATATCAATCCAAAAGTAATTAAAAGTGATAAAGAAGGCCACCACACCCTTGTAACAGGAATAATATGACAATCATAAATATATATAAACCAAATACTAGCACATCTAACTGTATCAAACAATTTTTAAAAATGAGTAAAATGTATGATAGGTATTGTGAAATAGGACGAAATGGTCTAGAATGATTTCTCATTGTCCTTTACAATTTATAAGAAATCTCTCTTTTAATTGTCATTAACCTCAGTCTCGTCCTCTGTATCTGATATTCTGTCCTCACATTGGCTCATTCTGCTGTGTGTTCTTTGACTGGACCTTAAATCTCTGGGACATATTTGAATCTGTTGCATGGATTTCATTTCTTTCCTATTCTGGACATCCATGATTTCTATCAAGTTCCTGATGTGCTATTTTTTTAATCTGTTTCTTCTCTAGAGTTATTAATCATATTTTTCATCATGGTCACCAACTATTGTTACATGATAAATCATCTCTGGTTCTTTATTTTTTATTTTTTCGTGCTTCTGTTTCATTACTTCCTTTGTTATCAATGCAGGGAATGCAGGTACTTGAGTTTGGATTGTTCCATCTGATTGCCCCATATTATCCTTTGGTGATCTGAAAGTCTGGTTTGGCATCTTGTTTAGGTATAGTTTCCTTTCTATTTATTTTGTTGATGTTTTGGTTTAATGCCTAGGGTTAATGTTTGTATATAGCTTATTACAATATCTTTATTGCTAGTATTTAGAGCCCTTAGGGAATTACTAATTCTCAGATTATTTTGCAGGTATAATTGGCCTTTGGGATTTGAGTCTGTATTGGCCTTCAGGTAATTTCGGTGTTGGTATACCAGGAAGGACAACTGACTACAACAATCATGTCACCTTGACCAAAGTAATACAGTTAGCATCAATGATAACATGCAACATAGCTTAAAAATCACGGATTGTGGTAACTGCCACTTTTAACTACATTTGGTTATAAATCAGAATCAAGGACCAACTAGAAATATGTTTTCAGAAAATAAGTCCTGATGTACCTTTTCTGATAAAGAGTTTAAAACTTTTGTCCATTTATGTCATTGATTTGTCATTCCATTTTCTTATTGATTTTCAGGGTGATTTACATACTTTGAATACAGGTCTTTATTATTCAATGATACTTCAAGGTGTGATTTATCTTTTCATTTTTTCAAAATTGAGACACAAAGAATTCAAGAAAATAAAGTTTAATTTAGTCCTTGAAACTTAATCTCAGATTACACAGTTTTTCTCCTAAATTTTCTTCTGTATTTTTTTTTCTTTTTTTAATTCTAGGATTCACAGTTAGGTCAACAATTTAATTCAATGCAAATTATTTTTTATGTAAGGTACAGGACATGAGTCTAACTTCATTATTTTGTACTTAACCTAAATTGCTAAATTTATTGTCATAAAATACTTCATAATATTTTCTTATCCTTATATTATCTGTAGACCATTATTACATTACTTCTGTCATCCTTCATTAATAATTTTTTTATTTAATTGTGTCTGTTCTTTTTCATTCCTGACCACTTTGCTTAGAGAATTATACTTCAACAAAAACAGACTTTTATTTAATTTATACTATTATTTATTTGTGGTTGATTGATTTCCACTTTGTTCTTTATTTCTGATATTGTTCTAATTTTGAATTAATTTTCTCTTCTTTTATTTTCTGAAGTTTGAAGCAAGATCATTGATTTTGAGAACTTTCTTCTTGCTCCTTCAATGCCATGAATTTCCCTGTCCTTGTCAGTGCTTGTTAGGCATCATCACACCAGTTCTGATAGATTAATTTTTGCTTAATTTGTAGTATTTTGCTTACTGATTTTGTTGGCTTTGAGTTATTTAGAAATATATTGCTTTACAAACATTTACAGATTTTGTGAAGATCTTTTATTTCATATAGGTCTTAATTTTAAATCTAATCTGAGAATAACTATTTTCTAACCTGCAAATTGAATCATTTGCATGCAATATGATTATTGATTTTTTAATGGACTCTATTTTTCCTGTCTTTTTTGGATTAATTAAGTTATTTTATGATTGTATTTTATCACTACATTTTTCTGGACATGTCCTTGTTTTATGTTAATAGTTGTCTTAAAAGTTCTATTTTCATCTAGAACATTCAATTTTCACTGAAATGATGCATTTATTTTTTATTTTTTAAATTGAAATCTTTATTGGTACAAAATACACATCATGATTGCACTCAACAATGGAAATTTGTACCAATATACTACACAACTTAATTCCCATTTTTTCCTATACCCCTACTCACCCTCCTACCCCTACCCCCTATATACATAAACTTTGCTTCCTTTGTTTTTTTTTAAATAATCTCATTGTTTTTCTCACTTCACCCCATTTCACTTTGAGTATTTTCCATTTCACAATATATAACATACATTCTAGAACCCATTTACATTTTCATTTTCTCATACCAGAGAAAAATTCTTTCCCATATTGTTGGTTGCCTTTTCATTTTGTTGGTGGTTTCTTTTGCTGTGCAGAATCCTCTCAATAGGATGAGATCCCATTTATCGATTTCTTCTACCAGTTCTCGTGCTATGGAGGATTTGTTCATGAAATCTTTCCCTAACCCAATGTCTTCAAGAGTTTTACCTAACTTGTTTTGTAGCAGGTTTAGTGTGTCTGTTTTAATATTTAGGTCCCTAATCCACTTTGATTTTATTTTAGTACACGGTGAATGGGCTAGGTCTCGCTTTATACTTTAGCAGGTTAAAGTCCAGTTTTTCAAGCACCTGAAATGATGCCTTTAAATAATAATGAACTATGTTCACTCATGTTTTACCATTGCTGATGTTTTTCGTTCATATGTGTGGTAATTTTTCTTCTGCCTGCCTGAAGGACTTAATTTAACATTTATTTCCCACTATTTTGCGGGTGATCAATCACTATAGCTATTTTATGTTGCTGTTTTGGTTTTGTCTTTTTAAAGATTTGTGGTAGTCTATAGAATTTTAAATTAAAAGTTATCTTTTTTCTTTCATTACTTTGCCTGTTTTCTTACTTAAATTATTACAGTATTATCTTTATTTATTCTCTATTCACAAATGTCATTGTTCTACTTCCTTTCAAGATTTTTTTTCTGTCACCATTGCTTTTGCATGATTCAGTTATCATGTATTTTTATATAGTTTCCTTTATTTCTTGTTTACTGTCCACAGTGCTTTCTGAATCTCTCTGTTTATAGGTTTAATACAGTTTTTAACATGGTGGAGAAACTAGAGCATAGGTCTGTAGCACAGTATGTGCTTAGCATGTATAAGGTATTAGATTCAATCGCCATTAAAAAGTCTACTGAGAGTAGTTTTTTACAAAGCAAAAATTGGCTTATTAAAATATGCTCCAAACTTTTTTGTTTATCAATATGTGATATGTCCAATTGACATAAGCTTCCTGCTACTAAAAAAGAGTTTGATCAGATAGATTTATTTTTTTCTAGTGTTCAGCAGTCCCTTAAATATATCATTGTTTAGCAAAGGATTTCAAGTAATTATGAATTTTCAAAAATCAGTTTTCATAATTAACTAGTAGTTGTTTCCTCAGTCAGACAGAATGAAGTAAAACAAATTGGATTTAAGGTCTAAATATCATGTAGGATATGTTTGACCTTGGAGGTCCTATACATTGTTTACCTATCATCTTCATTTCTCACAAGAATAAATAAAAATGTTGATTTAATAAGCTCCTGAGTATAAATGACAGTATGCATTAATTATTTGCAATGATTTTTCATTTTGTGGATATTAGGTATATCTTACTGCAAATTATTATTAAAATAAAGCTTATAAAAACATTGATATTTTTAGATATGCATAATACAGGGATGTCTTGTTTTTATATTGATCTGAGATGTGTTAGTATAGTTTAAATGATTCCTGTGGGATGTTCATATGGTAATTACAATTTTAAGTAGTTCACATGTCTCAAAATGTTATCATTGCATATATTAATGCTTTTTGAAATGCATTTGTAAAAAAGAAATATGAGGAAAATTATTTAATAATTATCAGAATGAAGTTGAGTTAATAGGTGTGACATCCAATTATAACTAGCCCCAAGAGAAATATCCAGTGAAGGTTGAACATTTCAGCCCCAGCTATGACTCATGCTTCTGTTAACTTAGAATAAATAATATTCACAATGAGAAAAGGAACTTATGTTCTTATCTCCTGTTATTAATACCATGGTAGAATGTATGTATTATACATGTGGCTTGAAAGATTACTTTGCAATTTTTAAATGATTTTATTTTATTTTTAATTTTCATGGGAGAATGGTGATGTGCATTTTTAGAATGTGTTAAATTAAATAAGCCAGAGTGAGAGATGATAGCTAAGCTTGTGGGCAGGTCAGAATGAACCCTGTGGTAATAGATTAAAGTTAGGGACATTGGTATGAAGTGGTGTTTAGCATAGTAGAAGTACAGATGTTAACATGATATGTCCATGTGTTCAGATGTACACACACTTATATCCAAATACATATAAATCTATTCATTTTATTATGTATACACATATTTTTCCTATCTCTGAAAGTTAACATTTTGATGCAAGGGCATCGTAGTAGCAACAAGCATACCTGTAACTTTCTAATTCTGTATTTTAATAAAAGGACCAGAAATTCTTACAATAATAATAAATTCTAGGCTAGGAGCAAGTATATACACTGTGAGCTGCAGCATCTTGTACTATCAGGAAGAAAGTATTTTTTTAACACTCAAAAAGCCCATAATGTTAGCTGTAGAGGGAGATGAGGCCAAATGAAATTACTCCCAGGAGTCAGAATTGGAACAGTTTGAGCAACACAATAAGTGTATGTTTGGGAGTATTACCAAAATAAATAAGTAACCATGTGTTCTACACTGTCATAAATTATTAAATTAATAAATAGGTGGGGCAAGGTATAATCCCTTCTATGGAAGAATGCAAAACAATTTACCCATTAACTTGCTGTCGAGAGATGAAGCATAAACCCATGCTCCTTAAGTGTGGTCATGCAGAGTGAATTCTTTCTAAGAACCATACTATAGAAAGACACATGAGGTAAAGAGAATAACTTATGGGGAGAAAACCGAGAAACTTCTTCAGCCAGGTAATGAAGGTGAACCTTAACAGTGCTGAGTCATGTTTGAAGGGCTACACGTTTGATATGGTGTAATGGAAATAGAACTTTACTGCTCTAATCTTCCTTCCCCAAGCCTATAAAACACTGTCTGACCATGAACAGAATTTCAGAAAAGTCCAAAATAAAAGGTGTTCTCTAAAACTAGGAGCTAGTTTTCTTAAAGCAGTCAAGGTCATCGGAAACAAGGCAAGTCTCAGCCAAGAAAGCCAATACAAGATGCACTCTTGAATCAGTATAGGACATTCAGTAATAGCTAATGAATCATTAATAAAGTATGGATTTGACTTAATAATAAAATATCAGTAGTGTTACTTTAATTATGGCAATACACCAAACTAATGAAAGATGCAAATGAGAAACTGGCAACTCTGTAACCTAGCAGTTATGGTGAAAAAAATAGAGGCACCATACACATGGATTTTAAAATTTAAATTAAATAATACATTTCTCTCAATTTATTTTTTGTCTCTATAATACATACCTTAAGGTATGTATTACCTTAATAATCACACTAATGTTCCCAGTTACTTTGGATCAATGATAATACCTCCATTGATGGTATTAAATAAGTACTGAGAGAAAAGAAATGGGAAAAACAGAGTTTGTTTATTAAATCTGTCCCATGCTGTGTAGTGTGAAACATATTTTTTTCATTGATTCCTTTAATTGAAAATAAAATATTTAAGCATTCAGGTAGCCTTTTAGAGAGTCACTGTCACAATATCCTTCACAAATGCCAACTTTCTTCACCACTAAGATAAAAATATTAATTAGCTTCCTGTTGATAAATTCTTTCTTCAGCTCTGCCCTCTCTTTTTGCCCTTATTTTTGGAGCACTCACTTCCTTCTGAAGGAAAGGCAGCCAAAATTCAAATCTTGGGCCACATTGAAAGTTGCTTATATTTTTACGTAGTTTGTCTTCCATGTAGTTTTATGTACGGTATAAGCTATTCTTGTGCTACAGAGTGTGTCCTCTGAAAATTTTATAATGATTCAAAACCTTGTGTACCTATTTGGAATGATCAATCACTAGAAGAATGATTCTTAGGCTCCATGAAGGATAAGAACAGAAACAGGGCATATGGGAGGTGTGGCCAAATGTTTAGGAATGATTACCAACAGCTACGTACTGTTTTATTACAAGTGAATGTGTTCATTTATACACACATACAATGGAAAATATAGAGATAAGAGGTAAGTTTTTGTTCACAATCCTCACAGTCCAGTAACTACATATAAATAAATAGTTAATGAAGCATAAAGAAGCAGTCCAAGCATGGCCGTCCAGAGGAAGCTGTGGTGGAGTTGAGGAGTAAACAGAGAGACATCAGTTTGGTTAACAGACTGAGGCAAACAAGAGCCGTGCTTGTAGGATGTGAGGTCATGCATGTTTATGCTTAGGGAGTGTGGCTTTGAGCAGCTGGCTTTGTGAGTCATTCAAATAACCAGATCACAACTTTGCCCACTCTTTTGCCATACAGATGACAGCAGTATTTCTGGTGAGGAACATGAAAAGAAAACTTAATTCTCATGTGAGAATCTGGCATGGGAGAAACTAAATTCCACGCTCCCATGTAGTTTCCTAATAATGACTCACTGAATTTGCCATGAACTACAGCGGTGTGCTTGAAAGGGTGTCTGATTCAAGCTCACCTTCGTCCAGCTGATGGTGTGCAGAAGTGCCACCACGTGGAACGTGGTGGTTAGCCTGCTGTTCTCATGCCGTTATCACACCTACCCTCCCTACTTGCCATGGCTTATTGTTGGATCACTCTTTTATGTCTTGTGCACCTTCTCACGGTACTGGCTGCACGGTAAAGCTATGGCATTAGCCGACCTGTAAAGCTCAGTCCATTGCATGGAGTCCCCCAGATACTCCACTTTCATTTTCACTGACCATTTCTCAGGAAATTCTAGGCTTCGTAAATCAAACAAGCAATTTCGTTTTGGTGAGAGAGGGAGGAGCAGAGCCTCTAAATTAGGTTTGTATCTATCCGACTGCATCCTTAAAGGGTACTATATGTGTTGGAGGCAAAAGAGCTGACCTCCAGCACTTCCTATACCAAATTAGGCCTCCAGTGGAGACTGCCAGGAACTCTTTCTCCATAACCGTTATGGCATGAGACACAGTAGAAACAGAAGTCTTTTTTGGGACTTAACATTCAGTGTAAATTGATAATTGTCAACACTTCCCATGATAGCCACTGTTCCTTTACAGGAAGATATTATGAAGTATCAAGTAGAAGTAAACTGAGTTTTACTTCTGCTCAGTGCTGATATGCTTCATTGGCTTGTGAGCTCGTAAGGGCAAACACTGAGTTTTATTTTTACATACACAAGGACTCCCCCAATAATTTATATGTAGAAGTGATTCAGATATTCATTGTTACTTCTCTATAATATGTTAAAGAGTCACTATTATAACTCTTGTGTTTCAAATATTTGTTAAAAAATTGATAGTAATCATCTTTCCCTTGAGTTTGTATTTATCTTCAATTGATTTCCCTGTAGGTATGAAAACATGTAAAGATTAAGATGATTTCTTGCATTTTGTTTGTGTTTGCTTGAAATATTTGGCCCTCACCCTATGATATGAAATACACGGAGTTTTCAAGGGATTCATCCTTCATGTTTTATTTTTGTTCAAAAAATAAAAATTAAAAATTAAATGGATATTATTTGTAAAATAAATAATATAGTGATCCATATTAGAAATTGTTGAAATATTTTATATTGAACTGTTACAAATCCAACGTTGGGAATACTGTACTTTGTTTACTGGATTTGTAGTTGAAAATGCGTGAAATTACAATGTATGGGCAACATATAATGGGGAAAGAAGCCAGTGACAGAAGAGTTATTCTTGTAGTATTCAAAAATATTAATTACATTAGTTTCCTTTAAGGCTCTTGTAAAAACAGCAGTGGCAGTTTTAGAGGTAGGAAGATAGTTCATGCTTAGATAAAGAGATCTAGTCTGCTCTTTTGTTAATGAATGACTTCAAAGCTTAAAGTGTGCATTTAGAATATTAACATGATAATTTTGAAAGTACCCATTAGCCTGAGACTTTTAGCATAACAAAACTAAATTCTCATGAAATTGCAACTTGTAAGAAAACGGTGGTAGGTAAAGGGAATGATCATAGTAAAAACATACTTTTGCTTAAAAATCTGTCAAAATGAATTCCAAGAACTTCAAAAAATACATGTTAAATGTGGTCTACTACAGTTTTAAAATAGTAAAAATTATATGAAAATTAATACAAATCGTGTGACTTTAAGATTGTTTTGGTGTTATCTTCCTTTTAAGTAATGGCTAAAATATTAACATGTGCCCTCATATCTGGTTGGCTAGATGGTTGGCCGAATAGAAGTGAGTGAGTGAATGAATGGATGAATCAGTTATTCCATTTTAAAGCTGTCATGTTATGTTCTCTGCAAGAAGGGCAACTTTTTATTTTATCATAGGAAGTTGCAACACCATGCTTAGCCTATCAGTCCAGTTCAACACAGGGAAAACCATATATCGCTCCTCTAGGGTAGAATCCCTTGGCGGTCTTGCTAACCACCAGAGGGAAGATGCTGAATTCTCATAACTTGTTCATTCACTTGAGTCCATGTCCACTGAGCATCCCTTAGTGAAGCATTGTTTTCTGGACATCACTGTTGACCACTATGCAGCAATTGTTATGGTTTTTGCTACTCACTGTTTTTTAATTCACTTTCCTTCTCTTTTGAATTCTTTTCCTTTTCCCAGCTTTCCTTCTGCTTCTGCCAAATTTGCTTTCTTTTCAATCTTCTTTCCTGACCTTGCCCCAGGAGTTCCCTGAGGCTTACCTTTTCCCTTCTGTTTTCTCTATGTTCCAGTGATTCTTAACCCTGGTTATGATCACAACCTCTGAGGTGAAGCCTCAAGCATGAGCACATTTTAAAAGCTCCCTGGTAATTGTGATGCACAACTAGAGTGCAAGCTTATTTTTGTAGTGTAGTCCAGGGAATTGTTTATGTCTCAAGCCTTCACTTATGTCTCTGCCTATTAGTATCACATGCTACCCCTTCCATTTCTGTGCCCTTGGCTAAATGAGAAGGTATTTCCATTTAGAAATGTCATCTTTCTACTTTATCTCTGGAATATTTTTACCTCCTGATTTTTTATCTATTCTTAATTTCATCCCCTAAAAATCTATTATTAGTCTTTCTTCTTTTATTCTCCATCCAGTCGCTTTTGTACGTTACATTCAAATTATTCTGGAGAGGTAAATATTTGTTTCTTTTGCTCCAAATTTTATAGCTTTCTGTTGGTTGAAGAGTCAAATTAAAAATACTTGTCATATAATATAAAGCTTCAGAAGTCTAAACTTTCAGGTCAGCTTCTTCACAGCACACTCTGTTCAGCTTTGAATAATGAGACTTGTGCATACCAGTCTTCTGCAAGAAGTATTCCCTGACTTCTCCAAGCAAAAGTGGCCTTCCTTTACAAGTTCTACCAAGAATACAGTGCACTGATTTATATAATTATCTCAGTGAAATTTGGCCATCACCTATAAGACAAAATCCTTCCTGATTATATCCTGAAACCTTACAATGAGTGCATTATTATAATTTTTTTACACTTTTAATGAATCGAGGAAGTGGTGAGAAGTGAGCGTGTTATAGCTTTCTTATGATTTATATTTAGATGTCCCCCCAAAGCCTCGTGTGGTGAGGGGAGACTTTCTTTTCAGAGATAGTTGAATCAGGATTGTGAGATGTTAGTGTTAAATTAAACCCCTACGCATGACTGGTTACTTTGGCATCACCTTGATCCTGGTAATCTGCATAAAATAAAAGGGGCAGCAAGATGCTGTTGAACTCGTCTTGTTACCTTTACTGCCTCCTGCAGATCATGTTGCTTCTCCTCTGCAATGTTTGCTTGCCATCCCATCCTCAGAGACAGCTGTCTACAGATTGAAACTGCCGTGAACTATAAGCCAAATAAGCCCTGTCCTCTTTAACTTTCGGTGTCACATATTTTGTCTCAGCAATGAGATAAAAGTAACTAATACAAACATCAATGTGAAGGATGTTGAAATCAGGTATAACTTATCAGGTAATCTTTTCTATAATTTCATAGTCAGCTGACATTTACTAAAAGATTCACATGCGTTAGGAACTTATTCCTGTTATTTTATTTAATATTTGTGTAAAATAGTACCATTCTAATGTTAAGATTAGAAGCCAGGCACATATACAGTAATCAGCTATTTTCATATTACTGGCGTGACTGAAATTCCAGTTTGGTTCTTGAGAAATCAGACGTGGAACTTTGTTCCCCTACTTTTTAGGGGAACAGGATTCTATTCATTTTATTTAATTAGCATTTTCCTTTCATGAAACTTAATGAACATATTAAGTAGTTATAAGGTGTTAGCAAATAATTGTGCTATAGTAAAGGTCACAGGATAAACTGTACTTAATATATCTCCTGTCAGAAGGTCTAGATTGAATCTCAAGTAAAGGTCTACTATGGAAAAGTAGCACCTTTCACTTTTGGGTCATTAGAGTTGTTTTAAACTTTACTTAAAGGGCTGATGCTTAAAAATACAATTACTTGTGTTTGAATCACATTAGCACACTTTCTGTAATTTCTTTATATGGCCCCATATTGGAGGGAGGATAGTCTGAAAGTAAAGGATATAATATAGTGAAAAGCATTATCAACTGTAGTTTAGCATATGGAAAGAAACTATTTTAATGGACTGGGATTTGAACATTGACATTGTTATTTGAAGACTCAGACCACATAGATCAAGGTAATTTCCTTCCGGTGGAGGGATGAGTTTTCCCAATGCTGTGAAATGGCAACACAGCTAGTATTTTCCTTGTGGCTGCTGTCCAGATGCAAATGATTTTATATCCCAAAGTCTAGAACACAAAAGACCATGAGCGCCTTCCATCCTTCTTAGCTAGAGAAAAGGGAATTTAGCTAAAGGGAATTTAGTGCACTTAGCCAAAAGACTGCTGTCTTATTAGGTCTCTCATATGTGTGAAGTATGTGTCCTAATTAGGATTTTGTGAGAAAAAGTACATTAGAATAAAAAATTTAATGTTAGCTATCTTTGCTGAAATGTTTCTATTATACTACAGCATAATTACTATTTTATTATCCAAACAACTGAATAAATTGAATGCTTATCCTTATAATTTCTACCATTATTTAAAAAATAGGCTGTAGATAATAAGGTAACTAAAATCTGGTATTGATTTCTGAACTTTCCATTTCAGAATCTTCGCTCAACAGCTTTGTTTTCTAGCATACCATGTTTTTTAAACTTTTTACTTGAACTTTGCTATAAATAGAAAAGTTAGGAGAAGAAGTTGAACTTCAAAGGGAAATGTAACTTTACTCTTCAAGCTGTGTTACTGAGATCAAAGGTATTTGAAAGGTCACCTCAGTGTCCATGTAATTGGAAAAGAAATACAATTTCTTATTGCATCTGAAAATGGAGACAACATTCCCTAAATACCACATTTATATAAAAATTTGCAGAAACTCAATTCACATGTCTTAATTAGGGCTACTATAAAAACATTTCATTGTTTAACTTATGTACAGAAATAAAATTACTCTTATTTAAGCTCCACTTAGCAGAAATGTGAAAATTAAGTATAGAGAAAAATTTGAAGACACACAAGAAGAGAATTTGATTACAATTAGAAAGAAATAGATTTTCTTCCAATTCCAAAAGTAGTGAACTTAGTTGATTTGTTTTTGTATATGTTTGGCAATAATGAATTACCTTTCAGACAAAAGTCTTCTCATTGCAATAGCTCATTTTTTGATTCTTTGCATTAATGGGATCTTCCTGTTTGAAAGAGAACTATTCCACTCAATGGAGATGTGTGGGGTTCATAAACAAAGCTTTCAGAATTAGTTTATACAATATAAATAAATCCAATTGGGCAAAATCTGTGACATCGTGTACCTGGATAGACCACTGGATATGTGCATATGCTTACTTGTAGAGACAAAGTTTAATGTTGCAATATCATCTTACTCTTCTTACGAATGATTAAAGAGGCTGGACCTGATCTTTCAGGCTATTGAGCCCAGTACTCTGGAAGGCTGAGACAGAAATATCAAGTTTGAGCCCAGTGTGAACAACTTAGCAAATAAGACTCTGTCTCAAAGAGGAGTGTTGGTGGTATATATATATATATATATATATATATATATATATATATCTAGACTGAAGGACCTAGGTTCAGTCTCCAGGGTCAATAATGTAATTATTTAGGTGTTTTCTTAAGTACATTTTCAAAATATGTCAGAGAGTATGCGGTGCTTTGTGTTCAAAACTAATTCTGTAGAAGTTGATATTTCTATATGAAGATGAGTTAAAAAATGATTGAAGTTGGAAATATGAGAGATTTTGAATCATTTTAGACACCTATCTGGTCAGTCTATACTACATTTAAACTGCTGGGAATTGGACGTAGTAGGCAGAAGAGTACTGACAAGCTATGCAAGAAAAAAAAATAGAAAAAAAGCACAAAGGTGCCGATTTTGATATCATATTGAGAGTAGCTGTGTATAACTACAGATGTTATGAGATTAATCTACATGAGAGGTAAATTCTAGGTTATGCAGGAAGCACTGGTGTTGAGTATCATACTATTAGGATCTCAGACAGTGCACCCATAGCTGTTTTCTAGAAATCATTTTTCTTGTTGTTTTTTTTTCGTGTGTGTGTATGTGTGTGTGTGTGTGTGTGTGTGTGTGTGTTGTGCATCTTCTTTTAAATGGTATCTTTGTTATTAGTTCTCTTCAAAAAAAAATCAAACTCTACTTAAACAGCATGGGATGCTGGGTGCTATAACAAGAACATGAACACCTGGTCCCTATCATTAAATAGCTAATATTCTTTGAAACCAAAGAACTGTACAGATGTAAGATAACATTATTACTGTAGTAAAAGAGAAAGTATTGTTCTAAGCAGGCAATTAAACATACAGAAGAAGATTTATAACACCAAAAGTACCCTCGGAAACCCTCAAGATCAGCTTGTTACCTAACTGTGCTTTCATCTAGTGTGAAAAAAGACTAAAACAGCAAATATCCTGGCTTACTGTGGATTGATCATCAGCCATTTCATTTCATTGCTTAAGTGGACAACATATTTATGGGTGAATCTAGAAAAAATCCACGTATTTGCTGGACTTTTTGAATGTTATAACTAGGGAACATTTTAGATAATCTTGCCTTTTTACCTTTTTGAGAAAAAAAGCCAAGAGACAGTAAAGAATAGCCTATCATTACTTGGCCATTATAGCAGCAGTCTCAGAGCTCCAAGCAAAGACTTCTTTGCGTGTCATGGTATAATTTAACAGGGGCCATCTCTTTGTGTGTGTAAATACTTTTAATGTCTTATGGTTTACTTGAAAAAACATCCAGAGTTTTTAATATGCCCAGGCCAGAACTTTCTCTCCAAATCCATCCTTGCCATTCTTCTACTCTTACACCTCAGTGGCAAAAGCTACTTTGCAGTTATTTCATCCAGCCCAAGAAACTCCCTCAGTAGGGACGTTCCAGTCCTTGCAGCCTGGTCCCCACTCTTCTTGCTGGTTGTGTCCTTCTGCCTTGTCACAGCAAGTATTATTTCCCCAGGAAAGACTTTTCTTTTTCTTGATTTTTCAAGCCAAATGATCTCTGTTTGCACTCAGAAATAATACCAATTTTATCTATATGGTAGTTCTTCTTATTTATATATTTATTTGTGTTTGTTTTGCTAATCTTCTAATTGTCTGTTAGCTTCATCAGCGAATAAATTTGCTTCCATCCCTATTACATACCCTGCGCCCAGTACAGAATGAAGTCTCAGTAAGTAAACACTTGTTTATGGTTGTGTGAGGACAACGGGCTTTAAGAGTAAGATTCAGATAATAAAGAACTACCTATAAGTAATTATTCCATTTTAAGTGATGGTCTGATTGGAGCAAAAGGATATGGAGAAAAGATAGAATGCTACAGAAGAGCTGTATAAGCATAATACTAGCCTACATAGTCTTTAATTGCCAGACTATCACAGAAAACTGGCTATCACAGAAACATCTTTAATAAGAAATATCTTTTAAAATCTTATAAATTTTTTGAATAGCGTCCATACATTTATTAATATTTATCCTCTTTAAGATAGTAAAACAGTTGATTAAGAGGAATGTATCCACCACGAAGAGAATTTTAAGAATTAGTATACTAGTATAGAAAAAGAAAAATGAGAAGAGGAGCCTAAAAGACCAGGAGAAAGGAAATGTCTCCCACCCTACCCTCCTCTCACATTTAGCAGCAGGATTTATTAAACCAAAAGAGATTGAATCACTTTTTGTGAGCCACAGGCTGTAAAAGACACCTGCATTTCATGAATTGATGAGCAATTGTTTTTAGTTCTGATTCTGAGTACCCTGTTGATTGCAATAGTGTGATGTGCTTAGAAAAGCACTAGGTTTAGAGCTAGAACACCTGGATTTCAGTCCTGGTATCATCACTTACCTTGTTCATTAGACCTGTGACAAGTCACTTAACCTTGCTGAAGGTGATTACGCTTATGAAATGGTAGCTCAGGGGATTCTAGCATGTATCAAATAAGATAACTATAAGAAGATCTCTTGGAGAACTGAATGCAGTGCTAAAATGAACTCTTTGTGGAGTTGTTTGTGTATTTGGCTTAAGTAATGCACTTCATGGAAATGAGAGTGCTTTGCTTTATCCCCTGCTTTGGACAAGGGTGCAGGCCAACAGTCGACATTGATGCAAAAATTGTAATAACACAGGTGTGAAACACCGTCCTTGGAGAACTGCCAGACATGGTGAAGTGACTCTCCTCTGCGATGTCAGTGAAGCACATTTGGTAGGGATAGCATTTAGCATGGACCTTGGGAAATGGACGTGACATTCCCTTCTATCCAACACTCTGTTTGAATCCCAGTGAATCTTCCTTGCTTCTCTTCCCTCTCTTTGCATTTCTCTTCTCTTTTTGCCTTTTCCTCTTCTTCTTTTCTTTATATTAGTTACACATTCTCCTCATCCATGATTTCTTTGTGATAGATGTGTGATTTTTGGGGGAGACTTCCTCAGCTAAGGAATGGGAAACATGTTCACTTTTGAAATAAAACACTCTATATTATGTCTCCTTAGTTTAAATAGTTTTTTAAAGAAACCTAACTATATCTGAAAATAAAGTGAAATAAATCCATGTCCAAATACCTACTGAAGTTAGCTTTTAACAGGAACAAAACTTTTTCTTAACATTATGGAATGAGATTATTTCTGAAAGATGAGATTATAAGTAATTTTTGTAGTTGTATTTATTTAATAAATATTCTACAAAGATCATATATGTAAGTGATTTTTCCACATGTTACATGTAATTACAAAAGAAGAAATATTGGGCCTTTGGAATGTAAGGCCTCCCCAGCACCTATATCCCTCTGATTTATAAATCAGACTTTTAGTATCCAGTGGGATGTTTCCCCTTCAATAACATGAGGTATTTAACTAACATCCAGTGGTGTGGGATTGCACCCCTGCTGAGGCATACATTCACATGAATTATTGTAATGTAAAGTACATTCTAACAATAAGGATGTTATATAGTCAGTTTTTATACTTAGTAGTAGCATATAAGAAACTTTCCTTTTCCACTTATGTATATTTCTGTTGCTAAGGATCAAACTGAAAACTGCTTTTGTGCCCAGGAAGCACTCAACAACTGAGCTACTACTTCAGCCCTCCTCACTTTTCAGAGAGCAAATAGTTCAAAATGTACTCCTACAGGATGCCTCATCTTAAAAATCCAGAGC
>PVIR01024101.1:0-26294 GCA_004026965.1 Petromus typicus | reverse complement strand
CTCACATCACAATCCTCCTGCCTCTGCCTCCCGAGTGCTGGGATTACAGGCGTGAGCCACCACGCCCGGCACTGTGGCATGTGGTACTGGTTGCTGCTGGGTGTGGGTCTCCACACCCAGTATTGTTATGTGGTTACCGGGGAATCGAACCCGGGCCCTTGCGCTTCAAGATAGGCGCCGGAACCACTGAGCTAACTCCCCGGCCCCCACCTTATGATGGTTTTTAATTGACTTCCTAGTTTTACTATCCTATTCCCTGTATAGTTTAATTGTAACCCAAAATCTGATATTAGAAATAATTTTGATAGAAATAATCATAATAGGAATTAAAAATTGAACAAAGATATTAATTTGAGTGTGGTGGTATATACCTATAGTCCCAGTACTCTAGGATGCTGAGTCAGGAAGATCCAAGTTTGGGCCCAGGCTGGGCAACTTAACGATTATTTAGTGAGACCTTGTCTTAAAATTTAAAACAGGAGGGGGGAGGGCTTAAAGATTTAGTTTAGTGCAAAGCCTGGGTTCAATTCCCAGGATTGAAAAAATTTAAAAATAAAGGGGAAAAAAAAGAACTTTAAATATAATGCATTAAAAAAAAAACACTTTCCAGTTCTGTTTTTGACAGAAGCTTTCACTTAATAAATTTTTTCCTACTCTTAAAAAAAAAGAACGAAATATATGAATTTATGTCAACTGACAGGTAAAACTTGTAGCTGTTCCCTAAAAGGTTTTCATCCTACCAACAAACATCTCAGATAGTACCATTAACTCATTTAAATCCTCATTCTTTTACCTGATTTCATACCTTAATTGCTTCCTTATCCTCAACATATTCTTTAAACTAGGACAGAAAAATGAAGGAGGGGTAGGATACAAAAGAGATGAAATTTGCAGCCCAAACGGAGCCAAAATTATATTTCCACCCATTTGGTAGACTTTTTAAAAGCTTGCTGAAGCAAATTTAACTCCGCAAATGTATATTTTAAAAGGTTGAATACTGAATGTGGAAAGCAAAATGAATCACTGTGCAAGATAGAAGTGTTATGTGAAATTTCAGTAATTGTGCCCATTAACTGAAAAAATATTTGCTTAGGTTTCTTTTCAGTTCTGCCCTGGGTTGGGCAAGGGGACAGGAATGTGCTGGCCAGGGGGCTCTCCTGCCTCTTCACCCACTGCTTTTTCAAAGCTGGAATCTCAGCTCTCCTTTCTGAAATTGAGAGTATTTACATACATTCCTCTGTGGAAATAAAATCCAGGTTGAAGGTTAAAGACAGGCTGGATTAAAGTGGAAATTGTGGAGTGCAGAGGGAACAACCACTAAGCAACGTTTTTCTGCCTCTCCTCACTGTGCCTCAGGCTTGGAAAACTGTAGTGGAGCAAAAGATGGCTTCTGTCCAGCCTTGTTCTTGGCTGGACTACAAATTAAATTCACATAAAACCAGATTAACAGGAGAAAAACCAACAAAGTATGAGACTCAAGAAGGGCCAAACAGGACTTATGTAGCATCCTGAGCTACGGGAAGCCATAAAGGCTTGGGGTTGTCTGGTGGGCAGTGATGGACACAAGTTACTTGGGGTGAAGGCAAGAAAAGTATGGCAGGTAAGGGCTGTCCCCGTACAGGTAAGGATGGCTCTGAGAAGAACAGGTGACAGCCAGCACAGGGTCAGCCTTCAGCTGCAGATGAGCCCAGTTAATATTCCCTGGCTGATAATTTGGATTCTTTTCCTGGTGGAGAGGAGTTGTGAAAATTGAATTTGTTTAGGTGGGCGAGAGGTGCCCGGGAAAGGCCTTTGCCTGACCCCACCTTCCCCAAGGGTCTTCAGTTCAAAGGAATGTCAAAGCGTATATTAAAGCATTGAGTTTGGGGGCGGGGTTTCCAGAATTCCTTTAACATTGTAAAGTTAGGTAGCATGATATTAAACTTAGCTGTTAATTTCCTAGGGTTTTGCCTGACAAGATAACTCATTGTGTCTGCATTTTAAGCTCCACTATTTCCTTTACTTGTTTGTTTTGTTTCCATTTGGTTTTTTTGACAGTTAATTTAAAAGTCCTCCCTAGAGTGATAGAGGTTCCCCAGAAACTCAAAATAGAACTACTGTATGATCAAGCTCTCCCACTTGTGACTATATATCAAAAGGAAACAAAATCATTGTACCAGGGAGACACCTGCACTCCCACATTCGTCACTGCTTTGTTAAAAATAGTTAAGATAATAAGTTCACATTGATGCCTACAACGGACAGCTGGATAAAGAACATGTGGTATGTTTATACACAGTGGAACACCATTCAACCATAAAAAAGAATGAAATGCTTTCCTCAGTAGAGGCATAGATGGAACTGTTAAGAAATATAAGACACAGACAAATTTTGCATGATTTCTTCATATATGGATGTCCTTAAAAGCTGATCAGACTTATAATGGTGACTGCTATGGGCAGTGAGGGTTTCAGGGAGAGGAAAGACAGTGGGAGGTTAGATAAAAAGCATGAAAACAGAAAGAAGTAGGATCTCCAGTGTCCATAGCACAGTGGGGTGAGGATGTCTCACAGTAAGTTATTCATGGATAACAGGAAGAGTTACTTGAAGGCTCCACATATAAATAATAACAAGATAAAATAACAAAATAAAATAACAAGATACTAATTTGACCAGTATGTATCACATACATATATTTAAACATCACACCGCAACCTATAGTTAGAATTAGTTAGAATACTTATAATTATTACACAGATATGCAAAACTTGTTAAAGTTTAAGAAAATAAAAGTGCTAATGAACTTGATTTGATCATTTCATACTGTAGACCTGTATGAAATTATGCAATACCTCCCAAATCTACACAGTTAAATAATTTTTTAAAGATAAATATGTATCTTAAAGGTGGTAAAAACATAGACTTATCTATTTTAAATAAAATACATTTCAAATGTCTTTGATATAAATGTAATGATTAAATCATTGTTAAAGGTTAAATTAAAAGTTCTCTTCACCACCTGTTCATTTTTTTTCTTCCCATTTCCTCTAGAACTGTTTTCCCTTTACCTGCCTCCAATTGCTGCTGCATGCAGGCAGCTAAAATATAAGCTACAAATTGTAAAACATATTTTTCTAGATTTCCTGTTCTCTATATACACGTTTTGGAATACAGAATATGAATCTGGAAGCATAAATTGTCCAGCTTTTGAAAAATTAATGTGGACTGTAAAACACATTCTTAAATGAACTCAGGTATCTGGCTTTTAATTACAGGGTTGTTTGGGTTCTTTTGGTAGAGCCAGATTTCAGGGGCCCAGGTGTTTCCCAAGCCAGACACGGGTGGTGCTCTTCCCCAGATTCCCTTTGCTTTTCTGGCCCAGAGTAGCAGGCCCGACCACACCCACTGCAGGCCCTGCCCTTTCAAGCACTGCACAACTAACACCCCTGGGCATAAGGCAGGACAGAGACAAGGTGCTGTCTCAGCATCCTTATGTCCTTCACCAACAAGAACCACCAACAGTCCCTGGGATCCCACTGCCCATGCTTTGGGACCAGCAGGTATAGAATGGCTGCTACAGCCTCCTGTATTTCTGAGAAGCCAAACTATCCTAACAATGTTTGAACGGATATTCTCCTATTATTCAATTTATGAGGAAGAACAAAATACTTACATTTCTGTAATTCACTCACAACCACATTACTGAACAGTTTGGACTATTCATAATGCACTGGAATTACCTATAGTTATCCTTTGCAAACAAAACGTGACAAAGTTAGTCATAAGCAATGAGTCAACCTCATCCCAGAAATCACTGAAGTGCAATATTAGCAAAGACAGTGAGGACTTCACGGAAATATGCCAAAAACAATATAGAGAATGAGAAACTACCCCAGGCTATATTATGACTAAAATAAACAATAAGAGCAACATTATAAACCATAGACAAGAAGAAACTTGAATGGACCCTGTTACCCATCCCAAAAGAGCATCAACTTGCCAAGGTTTGGGGAAACAGCATCTAACTGCTGCCATTACTAATAAAAAGGGGGTATGGATTGCCACACAGGAGGAAAGGTCAGCCATAGAAGTATGTCACATGACGTAGTAAGGAGAGCAGAGTGACATCTGTAGATTTCCCAGGCCTTTTAAAGTTTTTTTCCACTTTGATACAGGATCTTGCTATGTCATGAAGTCACCCAGGTTGGCTTTGAACTTGTGATCTCCTGCCTCAGCCTCTAGGAGTGCTGGGATTACAGATATGCAATACTATGCCTAGCTGAACATCAGACTATTTATAAAGTATTTCTTATGCATGATAATCTCCTTTGTTTGCTAGTCAGCTACCAAATATTATATTCAAAATGTCTTTAAATCAAGGCCATGACCATTGGAGACCAGGCTACATGACTCGTGTGCTGCGTTCTCAAGGCCGGTATGAATTCCTCTATGTACAGGAAAATATGCGAAAGGTGGCATGTTTCCTGGCTGTGTAGGGAAATTTTGTGATCACAGTGTTCCTAAAGCAAGATAACATGTGCTGAGGACAGTGCAAAACAAACAAACAAAAAACAAGAATTCCGGTATGGGGAAGCCTTAATCCCCATTAACTAGTTCTCTTTGTGAGGATTAACTTGTTCCAGGAAAAGTACACTATTCCTCCTCCTCCACTTCTTGTTGACTAATAAAAGTGGGTCAACCTGGCAGTTTACTTAGTTTGTCCACAAGCAGCTTCCTCAGGCCCCTTATACTTTGAATATTATCCCTGTCTCTCTTTACTCCCCCGCATCCCCACTATAGGTATTCAAGGGTTTAATAAGCCCTTGGCATAGAAACATAAATTCCTATTTTTAAAATAATTCAACAAATAAGTATGGTGGACCTACTATGTTCAAATCACTGCGAGATGAGGAGCTCTCATGCAAAAAGCAAATCACAAGTATAAGGCAAAACAGGGGTGGGATGTAAGAGTGGCGAGGAGAGTTCAGATGCTGTCAAGAAACAAAAATACTGGGCCAAGGAGTTAGTTCAATGGTTCCAGCGCCTGTCTTGCAAGTTCAAGGGCCCGGGTTCAGTTCCCCGGCAACAACATATAATACTGGCCGTGGAGACTCACCCCAGCAATCAGCACCACAGATCACAATGCTAGGCACGGTGTCTCACGCCTGTAATCCTAGCACTCGGGAGGCAGAGGCAGGAGGATTGCTGTGATGTGAGTTGAAGGCTGAGCTCAGGGCCAGCCTGAACTACAAAGCGAGACCCTATATCAAAAAAAAGGAAAAAAGAAACAAAAATACTGACCCTTGTTGCAAACATCTGGGCCTCCAGGAGTTCTTATTAGAACTCAAATAAAAAAAATCGTTGATACCTTTTCTTGATCATATAGGATAGATTTCATCAGTCAGGATTTGGTGAAGAAAGCAGAAACCACGTTAGGTACTTCAAATGGGAAGGGATTTAACACAGAGAATGAGAACCTTTCTACAAAACCAGTGTGCAGGTTAGAGAATAAGAGATAATGTCTCCCAGCAGGGCCGAATACTAACGTAGGACAGGGAGCCAGGTAGCAGGAGACTATTGTTAAGTTCCCAACAAAGATCCAGCTTTAATCCAAATGTAAGAGTAGAGTCAGATGCAGATGTTTTATATTCAGCCCTTCTTAGTTTTGTTCTTTTCCTAATATCATCCTGCTCAAGACTCCACCTGTATCATCACATTTCAGTACTTCAGGAGGTTGCCACCCCAGAATGAATAAGACCTAGTGAGGAGAGGACTTGTGAACTCTTTAGAAAACAGTTTTATGAACTGTTTCTCCCAGGGTGAGTTGCTCAATACCCTGAGTCTTATCATCCTCAGGTGGAAAGAGTTGATATTTTCAGGAAAAGCTTTGCAGGAGAGAGTGAATATTTTGTAGATTCCTCAAACAGACAAAACAGTAAGAAGCAATCAGGGCAGTGGAAACAATATCTTTTTCTAGCACTTAACAGGTTGTACCCACACTTTTTTAGGTTAGTGATATCTACCAGAAGAAAATGGCATACTCTCAAAGTAGGGCTAAAGAGAATATAGACTGCAGAATGATGTAGCCATATTCCTCTCATTTAAAACATCACAAAGCAAAAAAGTAGTCTCCAGCAGCCCTCCCAAGTGAGATCTCTTGAGTCCTATCAGAAAAAATAAGCACTTACTGCCTCACCTTCCCTGGCTGAGCCTCTCCCGCATCTTTCCAGGGGGAGCTTCCTGGCCACCCAGGCTGGGAGCTGTGTTCTGCCTGGGTGGGGAGGAGGGAATGCGGCTGGCACAGGCCTGTGACCACCTAAGTGGAGGGGAGCATCCAGCCTCCCCCCTCTACTCTCCTCCGAAGTTTAGGAGTGCTGAGGAGCCAGAGCAAGTGTCAGGTTCTTATTTTGATCTGTGATCTAAGAGAAATATTCTTTTATCTTTTCCCTCTCAGTCCTCAGAGGGCTCTTTTTCTGGAAGCACAATAGAATGCTGGCTCCAAAAAGCCACCTAGGCGGATGACCCTAGGCCAGCCCAGAGGCCCACGCCTGGGCTCTCCAGTGTGCTTCGCAGTAACAGCTCCAGAGTCAGCCAAGAGCAGCGAAGGAGAGCTGTGCAGAGGGGGAGGGGAAAGGTGGAAGCTTAGCAAGATTTTCCAAGTTACTTCTCCATTGGGTCCCTTCACTCAAGGAGAATAGAAATAAGCATTTAGAAAACACAAATACATTGAGAATTTAAGCCAAAGCATTAGGATAGTTATGAAGTTCGTTTCAGAATTTAAAAAAAAAGAAAGAAAGAAAGAAACTAACAAGTCTAATATGAGGCAGTCTGGATTTGGAGTTCCACAGACATTTGAATTCATTAGCAACAAATAAGAGAGTCTGGGTATAAGTTGGTCATTTGTTTTCTTTTCAGTGTGTTCATTTTCCTCTGGTGAATTATGTGCTTCAGTTTGTTTTTCCTATTATATAATATAGAATGTAATTAGGAATATTATCCTTCCTTTATATTTATCCTCTGTAATATTGAATAACCAATCATAAATAAAAGGGGATTAAAATTAAAAGGCTGAAAACTACAGGTTGAGTAAACATAACCAGAGTTATGTGATTTTAGGAAGACTTTTACAAGAAGAGAAAAATTTTGGAGAAAAGACATTTAGAGAGTTTCTTTGTGCTAATCTTGAAATAGTTCTAATTAAAAATTCGTTATATTAGGCCAGGGATTTAGCTCAGTGGTTCCAGTACCTGCCTTGTAAGCACAAAATCTCAAGTTTGTCCCACTACAAAAAAAAAAAAAGAAGAAAAAAAAATGCACCATATTGTAATACCTAAGTACAATATTATAAAAACCAACTATCACCAAATAGGAAAAAAATATATACATGAAGCCTAAAGAGTGTTGGGTTGGGATAATGGTACAGTCTTGTAGTCCTAGTACTCAGGATGCTGAGCCAGTGGAATTGTTGCAAGTTCAAGTCCTGAACTATAAAGTGAGACCCTCTGGCAAGCCTGTCTGTATAAAGACTGTTGGGGTGTTTTGAGTGAGAATTGGACTAGCAATAAAAATGTAAAGTATTATTTCCATATGTCCACAACTGGCTTGGTTCTCTCTCTCATCAGATTTGCCACTCCAGAAACACACATGAAATTTTAAGAGCAAAAGAAATTACAAAGGCTAATAAAAATTCCAACATAATGATTTTTGAAATCTGATTTTTGTGAATTGCTGCCTAAAATAAATCTCTCAGGGTCTCCACTTTCAGGGTATATCCTCTACAGCAGAAAACTCCAAAACAGCAGGTTTCTCCTGAGAATTTTCCAGAACACTGTTGTATGATGGTATCCGTAAAGCTTTGCCTCATATACCAGAGGTGTTTCTGATCTGTCCCATCAGTACTATCCAAACACATTTCAGCTTTCTGAAGCATGGTTTTCTTCGGCAGTCCCACACTGCTCCATTTTTTATGCTGTTTGTACGATCATTCTCAGCTTGTTTTCTAAATCATGTATGTCCACAGACTCTGTGTTGGAATTTTATGGGGACTGATTCTTTCTTGTTAAGAATAGTCTCCAACATTGTATAAAGTTAGTATTTTTGTGCCTTGTTCACTACATCAGTATTGTCTGTTCATCTTGATAATATAAAAGTCAGTTGAGAACAGCTGTGTTTCAAATATATTTTGCTACACTCACAAATGCTATTTCTCACAACCTAGACAGGCAACTGACACGTCTTGTGAATGGGATGCTGGATTTCTTATGCATACTAATTCTCTCCAGGAGTAGATTCATCTCTGTTCGAATCACAATTCTTTCAGAATTCAGATCCATTCTTACCATTCAATACAAATGCTGACATGTATTTTCTCTTTTGATTGTGTTCATCAAACGTGTCTAATTTTTGGTCTTTAGTTATTTTATCTGAAGACAAACAAATGGAGACCTAGAATTGAATGTACTGGCCTCACCTAGATATTCACTCCCAGTCGCTCCTCCCGTGAAAGTACAAATGGACAGCACAGTATTTCCCAGTTCTTACTGCTGTTACTAATGGTACTTGTGTCCCCCAAACACCTATCAGTTTTACCTGGAAAAACTATCTTTGAACTTTTTCCCCAGCAATATATGTGGTATGTCTCGACTTGGTAATTTATAAAAAAGAATTTATGTTTTGCAGTTGATGGGGCTGGCAAGTTCAAGACCAGAAACTCTGCACTTGGCCTTAACAGTGGAGGGCACAAGGGCAAGGAAGGACCTGGTAGGGAGGAGGTTAAAACTCATCCTTGTGTTGGGAATGCAGATGGCAGGTGAGGCCACACGTCCACTAGTGGGGGCAGAGTCCCTGTGACCCAGTTGCCTCTCCGAAGTCCCATCTCTCAACACTGTCACACTGGAGACTGAGTTTCTAACTGGAAAACCTCAAGGGACCCACTAAAACCACAGCAGGAAGAAGGTAAAGCCTTACATGACAACTGCTCGATTTCACCAAGTCCTGCTGAGCTACAGTTTGAATATTTGTGTCTCATGAGATGGCAGGGCTGTCACTTCTCAGAAGAATAATATCATTCAGGTTAGTCAACATAAAAATAAATAAATGTGAAGGAAATAAATCCTTAGTTCTCCATCATGTTCAGAAAGAGGGAAATGCCTCTTTTTTTTTTTTCTATGCACAGCTTAAAAACTTAGCATTACACAATGCTTTTCTTGAGCAATAAAACACATTAGAGTGACACTGGGAACACACAAAAAGAGAAATTGTCCTTAACTTCACTTAGCTCCACAGACTATTTTGTATTTTTCTTATATTTTCTCTATCTAACCTTTTAAAACAACCATATCACATTTTCTGTATTTTTACCTCGGTTATGCAATATTTATACTTAATGACTACATTCTTCTTGATACACTATAATTTGCTAATATTTTTTTCTTTTATTTCGTTCTGTTACACATTGAAACATCTGCCCTACATCTGTCAAAATATTTCTCTAGGAAAAATTCTCTGGAATTGTATTTCTTGGTCAAAGAATGTGAAATGTCTCTGTAATTTTTACTAAATATTAGCCATATAAGTGGGGGAGCTAGGACAATTTGAAATATTCTTGCTACATACATATATCTGAATATACCCTCATCTCATGATATAAAGTAATAACGCTAAATTGCATTTCTTCCATAACTAGCAAGAGCACATTTTCTTTGATCAAGCCATGTTCTAACCCTTTCAGCTTTTTTGCAAATCTGAGGGTCTAATGGAAGTCAGTGAGTTTACCTTCTCTCCAAACCGAGATAAGTCAAACTGAAAGGAGAAATACTCAATAAATATGGAGTATCATTTATTCCTCGTGTTTGGATGAAATTTTCTTAATTTCCCCCTGTGATGAAAGAAAAAACTCAAATATTTTGTGAAAAGCATATATAAGTTAATACTCTTTTGTCTGTAAAAAAAAAAAATAGGAGTTTACTCTAGTTACCCTAAGTATTTATAGAAAGTACATTTGTGAATATAATAAAATATAGGGTGAAATATTTAGGTCATCTAATATATCACTTAAGATATTGCTAATAACAAAAAAATCTAATTATAGCTTTAGAAATAAAAACATTTAATTATGTGACAAAATAACACTCTAAGTATTCCAAGAAGTTTCTGTCCCAAACAAAGTCATTAAGGAACCAGACTCTTTCCATTTTATTTCACCAGCCTAATATGTCAGTCATTGTTTGTTCATTTGCCTCACGACCACAATATGGCTGCCTTAACACCAGCCACTCCATTCAAAGGCAGGAAACAGGAAACAGGGGTAATGGGTAAGGTCAAGGAGTAATGAATATTTCCTAGAAGACTCTCAACAGACTTCCTATCTTTTCAACCCTTTATATAGAACTAACTTTATTATGATGATAAAAATAGTTCACTAATACCAGTACATTATCACTGGATTATGGCTTCAGAACTACTCAATCCCCAGACTGAAATTTGGGCCTATTTTTCATGAGATAAGGAATTTTTAGCTCCTTCATCAGGTATAAAATGTGCCTCATGTGGGAGGCAGAGGGTTTGTAGATTTCTCATTCTTCTTTTCATGGGTAAGAAATTGAAATCTCTTTTCTTAGTGTTAGGCCAACATTCCAAATGTGTAAGAGAAAAAATTGGATATGTTCTTCTCGGCCTATCAGGGAGAGTCACAGCTTCTGGGGTCTTACCTGGTGATTCACAGGTAGCCAAGGACAGACATCAGTCCTCAGAAAACAGGAACTGTCTGGAGCCAGAGACGAACAAAGTGGCCATCTCGCATATCTAATTTAAATGAAGTACAAAGGATATATAGGCTTCCTGATTTGTACCATATCCTGTGGTGATAAAATCTATAACCTTTGGTCCTTATCTCCAAGAAGACTACAGTCTATTTGAGGAAATGCCTACAATAATAACACTACCAGGAGCCAATGAGAATTACTTATCAGATACAAATAATAAATGAAATGTTTTCTCCCTCACAGGGAGGCATAAGATAAGGAGGCATAAACTGTTTGCCATGGAAGAGAGGCCTGGAAATGTTTAAGTCATGAAGCCAGCCTTTGAGGAGTCATGTGTGCCACAGCTTTCTTGGTCAGCCCCTGTCTGGGGGCAGAGTCTTCGCTGAACTCAGCCACCCTGGTGCTGTGAGCGGATGGTACAGGCCTCGGAGTTACCTCGGAAGTCCTGCTCACCTTAGACAGTTCCAGCTTTCCTACCTTCTCTTGCCTTTTTGGGAAAGATTCATTTTTAACTCCTCTTCCCCCACCCACAGGCCTCTTTTTCAAAGTGGTTGAAGGAAAATACTATTGTTAGGGCAAAGGTTTTTTAAACCTCTTTTATAACCACAAAAAAAAGCAAACAACATGGAATACAGTACTGCTTCTGCTTCTGTTCTTCTAGAAGGTAAACAGTGAGGTGTTTAACCTATCTGTGATGAAAAAACTACCTAAAGGAAAAAAATATAATTAATTTATTTCCAAATTTTGTAACAAGATACCCAGACTTTTTCTAGTAAGATAATTCCCCCCAAAGAAATTGGTAGTGTCTTAAAAAAATATTTTATGAAAATGGATGTAACAATAAAAGTAACAATTCAAATGAATTTATGATATATATCATATATATACTCTCTAGTGTTGCTATAGTTAAGAGTCCTAAAGTTGGAAAACCCTATCATTGAAGTCAACATAATCTCTCCTGGTCATTGGAGAATTCAATTACACTATCAATCTACTTCAGAAAAAAAAAAAAGTGTTCACACCCTTAAATGAATTACAGGCAGCAGGAAGAAGATCTAATTAGAAACACTGCTGCCATCTGAGATTACTTATGAGCCAAACACAAATTGCTGAAACAAAAACAGAGAGATTCCCAAAGGCCTTGGACTAGGATTTGGCTTGAAAATTTGGTGAAGATTTTCCTTTCTGACATATCCCCCTAGATCGGGATCGGTTATTACCACATAGGGCTTCTTGTTTTTTAATCATTGAGTGTTATTCAGGACCTCGCACAGGATGCAGCCCCTTGGTAACAGGAAGACTTTGTCAAAAAAATTTCTCCTTTCAGGAAAAGGAATAGAAGTCAGGAAAAGGAAGATGCACTCTAGAGAAGGAATTTCCCATATGCCAGTGTGTGTTATTCCCACATGCAGCTGAAAGCCACTTCCTTTAAAAAGCCTCCCTTGATCCCATAAATAGCAATTAACTTCCCTCTGCTGGAGACTATCAGCCTGATCATTGTAATTTCTTCCTAGTATTTATTTAATGACTTACATTATTATTAGTTATTTACCCATTAATCTTCCTCACCAAAGTTGTAAGGTCTTGGACGAAACGTCCAATTTCTTTCACAGTTTTGACTCCTTCACTCCCACTAGTGTCCAGAATAGTTAATTATTAAATAATAACCTCTATTTTATTAATTAAGACACTTTTGGGAGTTGCAGAAAAGTGGATAAGAAAAATTAGTACCATTTTCTTTGCACACTGCTTATTGGCTTAGAATGCCTAAGAAACAGTCTTGCTTAGATCCCATGATAGGAGTTGATAGACTTAGTGATGGTACATTTCAAAGGCCAAGCTTCCCTGAATGCAAAGCCAGTATCACACAGCTAAATAAAGTGCAATTGGCTGCAGGTAGCTTCTCTATGAGGTGGAATATGAATCCCGGGAAGCTGAACAAGTTCACATGTCAGTTAATAGTCTGAGAGTCTCAGACAAGAATTATGTGAATCTCCTCCTCATGCTAGACATGTATTAAACTACAAAGGACCGTGATGGCACTGAGAATGCAGGGTGGGCAGGAGGGAACTGGAGCTTCTTCAACTCCCAGTTTCATTGACTGTTGATTTTAGTGATTGTCTTGCTACATATTCCTAAAGCCAATTGTTTTCTATCCTGACATGTACATGACCTTCACTGTTCATGGAAGTTTGATCAACTGGACTTAAAGATGCCTATTGTACGGAGCGAAGTACAGGTTATGATGGAACCTACAACTACCGCATACTACCAAACTCCATCACACAGCAGCTGAATCATGAATAAATGATCATCACAATTTGCTACATTAAGAAAATGAAAATATAAATGGCAGTTGAGTCACTCATTCAAAGGATAATTACAGATGACTTATTCTCTGTGTGTAACTGCCAAATAGGATGTTTGCAGTTACTGTAGCTCAGTGATCAGTTACTTCTGAGTTTGCTATTGCTTCCGAGAAACATTGTCTGCAGCTTGGATAAGAAGTAGGATCAGGGAGAATGGATAATTTCCATTGCTTGGCGCCCATATTCTGAGGTGTTCTGGGTACTATGAGCCCAAAGAACACTTTTCTAGTTGCTCAGACCTAAGCAAGGGCAAAAGAGAGTTGTTGTAGAAAATATTTTGAGATGATTAAAAAAGAATCTAATAAACTTACAATTATCAGATTCTAATCCAATGAGAAGTAATTCTTTCATGATTTTAACTGCCGCATAAAATAGCTTTCTGTTCCCATATCCCAATCAACGTCAGACATGTGGTCTGAATATGTTGGTCTATGGACATGCTGCTCAACTATAAACTCTGGAATAGGCATGAAAAACACCAAAGGAGAATCATAAAAAGTGGTTGAAGAAAGTGAATTGGTTTGGGAACCTAGGGAAGGAGGGACAAGGCAGTGGCAGGACATCTTGAGTCCATCCACCCAAAATGAAAAGGCTACTCAGACGTGGTGATGTCCAACCCACAAACCTGACAGTGAAGGTTAATGGAACTTGATCCTTTCTCCCCCAGCAGGATCAGGCAGCCCTGTGTCAACATCAGGGCAGCCAGACCCCACCTGCTTGCATTAACTGGGTGCACAGCAGCAAGGGGAGCTTCTGTCCTTCCTTGCAGGGCCTGGCACTCTCCATTCTTGCTAAAAAATACCTGTAGGTAGGCAGACCTGGCAGGAAGACTTCTGTACACAATGCAGCCCGGTCATGAGGCCTTTGTATTTCAAGGGTTCTCCTTTGTGTGAAGACACTAAAGTAATCGAGGGCGCGAACAAGGGCTAGCTACCAAAACACCATGAGTCACTCAGTCTCGGGCCTGAAGACCATTCTTCCATTCCTCCCATCAGCATGAGCAGGTTGCAGGAGCAGCCCAGGGACACTTCATGCACCAGGAAAACTAAAATAATAATAATGCAGAGGCTCTAGAAATTAAACTACCTTTGAAACCAGTGCTCCTGGAAGTAGGCTAATGTCTGTGTGCTACACCTGAACAAGATAAATGCCTGCTAAGACAAAACATTCAAGTGAGACCTAGAGTTTCCTCACAGAATGGACAAAATGTCTAGGATGCTGTTGAAAATCACTGTCAAACCAAGAAAACAACTTGAATAAAGTAAGACAATCAACTGATGCCAATCCTCAGAAAAATCAGGTGGGAGCTAGTTCCCGCAGATTTTAAAGCAAGCATCATAAAAATACTTCAACTATCAATACATTCTCTTGACACAAATGAAAAAAAAAAGAAAAAAGAAAAAAACGCCATCTCAACAAAGAAACATAAAAAATTAAAGAATTGACTATTAGTTTTTTGTTGCTACGATGAATCCAAGAAAAACAATTTACAGCAGGAAGGTTTTATTTTGGCTCCTGGTTTCAGAGGTTTCCATTCATGGTTACAAGGTAAGAATGTCCTGGCAGAGGGGCGCAAGCAGGAACACTGCTCACTTGGGGCAGCCAAGAAGCACAGAGAAAAGCGATATCCAGGCAATGTCTAGAAAGTAATGGCTCAAGAACTAAAATAGTTCCCAACAGGGACCCATCTCCTATTTCCATCACTCAATAATGCTATCATATTATGCTACCAGCAATATATTCATGCACTGATGAAGTCAGATTCAATCCCTTTCTGAAAGCCCGACTTCTAACGTTATGAGACTTCTAGGGGACATTTTTAGATCTAAATCATAACGAATTGAAAAAATATTTTAAGATAAATTTGTAAAAACAAACAATTTCACTGTAGTGAGCTCTGTAGTACAGCGCAGATGACAGAAGAGAGGAGTGAACTTGAGACAACTACTGTGGGAAAATAAAGATCCAATGTTTCTATCACTGCAGTCAAATAAGGATGAAGGGAAAGAATACTGAAAGAAATAATAGCTGAGAAATTCCCATATTTAGTAAAAGACACAAGTCTGCACAGAGAGGAAAATCTTCAGGATGTAAACTGAAGTCAAAAGTTCTTAGACTTGACACCAAAGGACAATTCATTCTGAAAATGATAAATTGAACCTCATAAAATTTAAAACATTTGCTCTGTATAAACAAAAACAACAACAACAAAAAAAACCATGTGAAGAAGAAGGAAAGCCAAGATACAGTCAGAGAAAATATTTGCATACCATACACCCATCTAAAACATAAATAACTCTCAAAATGCAACAGGAATAATCTGACAAGAAAATATGCAAGAGACACAAGTAGTTACTTCACAGAAGATACACAAATGATAAGAAGCACCAAAAAGATGCTCAGCATCACTAATAATCAGGGAAATGAAAATTAAAACCACATCCCTCTTAAGAAAGCTAAAATAAAAATAATGACAATACCAAATACTGGCCAGGATATGGAGAAAGTAAAACAATTACACATTATATAAGTTTACAGTGTATTATTAATATGCTGATTAGTAGCTGCAGCTGCAGATTAAAAAAAAAATCTCACTGGCAACAGGAAGCAACAATTAATTTTCTACTGGTCCTGTTGGCCAGACAAGGAGAGAATAAAGTTTAGGAACTCCACCTTTCTTTAACCCAGCCGCACTGTAAATACAAAAGGCTACTCAAGTGTGCAGGAAATACCTTAAAACAAAAAGAAAAAATGAAAAGGGAGGGCAGAATGCACCAGGAAAATGTTGAACTTTTCAGAGTCTAACAGCCTGCAAATGAGCACTGTATTCGCTGACAGAGAAGTGACCAAGTACACACCTGAACTGGAGGTCACACGGAAAAGTGAGTGGCCATGACAGAATGAGAGACTTCTGCAATTAAGGCAGTCAAGAGACTAATTAAGCAATAGACAGTCTCTGGGTGCTAAGGAAGTTAGCGGAAAGCAGAAGTCTATGGTATATAATCTCCATCTGTAAATTATAACTGGTTTATAATTTTCTGAGTTTTAACACTGAAAGTAATTGTGCCCACATATATACAGACACGAAGTAGGGAGAGAGAGAGAGAGAGACAGAGAGAGAGAGAAAGAGAGATGGAGAAGCAAGACAGACAAGAGAGACAGAGATGAGAGACAGAAGAGACAGAGAGAGACAGATAAAGAAAGAGGGAGAGAAAATACATACAGTGGAAACTAGGCAAGTTATAGGCTGACTTGGATGACTAGGCTTTATATCTGGCAACAATGCCTATGTAGGACAATTCCTAGAATTAACATCGCTTCTCATCCTCCTTCCAGTTGCAGCTAGACTGGACTCATCTGTGCTGAGATTAATTCAGAGCCTTCCCTAGTCTTTCTGGTTCCTGCCCCTCATTGCAGGAGGAGATCCCAGGTCATGGCTGTGCCTCACATGGAGCCTTGGAGAACTGGGAGAGACAGACTGAGATGAACTGCTATGTCTCCCATCTAGGTGTGATTGGAGTGGTTTCTGTGTTGACTGATTAGTTTGATCAGCTGTGTACAGTGTGAAGAGGTGATGAGAAATCAGAGGGTGTTCTCAACCTCTGCTAACCCCAGCCATCACTACTAGGAGTTAGAATTAGACCGTGACCTCGTGCTTTTCAAGAGGAGGCCTCTCACAGGTATAGTTTACTGGGATGTTAGTACATTGCTCCATGCAATAATGCTTCTAAGGAAACCATCCCCACAACCAAGTAGAGCTTTTCATTTAGGATGAAAAATAATCGAAGCATAAAGATTCATCTGTATTTCCAAATATGAGTTTAAACTGGAAGAAACATTGGCATGGCAGTCAAAGAAATTTGAGCAGCTAAGCACCTGTCAAACTTCTTCCCTGTTAGTAGGACTACTTGGTTGACATCTAATCAGTACCTCCAGGGCTGATTTCTCCACAGCATATCCCGCATCTCCTCCTGATGCCAACCCCTCCCAGGGCTCGCCATGCCTGGCTAGCGCCAAGAACCACAGTACCTTCCTGTTCCCTCCTCAGCTGCAGGCTGGTCAGCCTAACCAGGCAGTTGGCGGCTCAGACCTTCCTTTTCAAATGATTTCTCTGTTCCTGTCTTCTCTGCAGCTCATGCTAATGGCTAGACAGAAAAGGGAAGAGTCTACGCAGAGCGTAGTAAGAAATGTTCCAGACATGTTCTGCCTTTTCCTGCCAAGCCACGGTCTCCCTGACAGCTGTCTCCTCTCATTCTGTCTGACTATGTTCTAGTTAAGAACAGTCTACCCAGAACCCTTCAGCCCTTCTGTATGATTTTCAAAAACATAAGCAAAGAGGGCCGGGGAGTAAGCTCAGTGGTTCCGGCGCCTGTCTTGCAAGCGCAAGGACCCGGGTTCGATTCCCCGGTAACCACATAACGATACTGGGTGTGGAGACTCACGCCCAGCAGCAACCAGTACCACATACCACAGTGCCGGGCGTGGTGGCTCACGCCTGTCATCCCAGCACTCGGGAGGCAGAGGCAGGAGGATTGTGATGTGAGTTTGAGGCTGAGCTCAGGACCGGCCTGAACTACAAAGTGAAACCCTGTCTCAAAAAACCTAAAAAAAAAAAATAATAATAATAAGCAAAGATGCTCTGATGGTGTAGCCAGCCAGATCTTATCTTGCCATTGGAGCTCTTTGGAAAAGCTAACTACTGATTTAATTTGCTTTAGAAAATTTTCCTAATAAAGCACTGAAACTATAAATAAGCACAGGGTGGCTATTGATTTTTACATGGAAGTACAAAATTCTTGAAGTTTTCTTTTTTTTACTAGATTTTTTCCCTTTTTTTCACTAGATTTTAATTGATATTTATTTCTATTTTTTCCCAATGATTTAACTTTTATATTTATCTCTCTAAATTATCCAGAAACAATTTTGAGGTAGGATATAATATGTTTTGATAGAGTCAAGGTTTAAAGTCCTTGTTAGATACTTAGCTATAAAACAATATGTTCTTGCTGTGAAATACACAACAAGGAAGTTTACAAAGTAAAAAGAGAAGCACTGTCTTTCCCTGTTTCTCAAAACCAAAAGCTATAGAAGGCAAACCCAGGATTCTTAAGTTTAAGAACTTTTAATCTTACTTGAATTTCCAGGTGGTCACTCAATCCACAACTGCTAAGCTGGGGAATCAGCATAGGTTCCTGTCAATGGACAAATGTGAGATATGTAGAGTAGGGCAGTCAGTATTCATCCAGAAAGTTGAGCAAAGTTATGTCACTTGCAAGCAAATAGATGGAATTGGAGATCATCAGATTAAGCGGAAAAAGTTAGAATTAAAAAAGATCAGTATTATATAACTTCTCTCACCTATGTCATGAGAGAGACAGAGAGAATGAAAACAAAAGAATAAAGGACTATTAGACAAAAGGAAAGGAACATGGGTAAGGGCGAGGATAACAGGAGGTAAAATGATCAAAATTTGTTACATGCATATACAAATCTGCCAAGATGAAATCCTTTCATCTGTGTAACCACTACGCACTACTAATCTTAAATAAGATACATACCATATACATACACACATAGGAATCTAACTTACATTTTGTCTTTTTAGAGTTTTACCTGACAATCAGTTTTATTAACTTATTCTTTTTATTTATTTTAGGAATTACTACCTCCTTAATTATTTCAGTAGTGAGAAATACTGGTTCTACTCTGGCTCTAGAAGTCTTCTTTTGTGTGTATTCTGAAAGTCCTTTCATGAGTATTTGTTCAAGGTGTGATGAGAAATTCAGTGAATACTATCACTGCGTATCATCCTACAGCAAGGCAGGACCAAAAGACAGTGCCCTGAGTCCTCATCGACCTCATTCACCTGAGCTGGCAACTTAGCTTCTGGCTGTTTCCCAGAGTTACAATAACCATGACAGGAGAAAGTTTTAAATCAGTTGAGAACATCAAGGCAACTACAAGAGCACAGCTGTCTTAGTTACTTTTTTTGTTGCTAGAAGAAATACCCAGTACGCAAACCTACTTTCTTTTCTGTCCCCGCGCATTCCAGCCATTGATTGGAGCCACCCACACCAGAGCGGAGCTTCCCTTGTAGTAGATCTCTTCAACTACACCCAGAACTGTGCTAAATCAGCTAGAAGACTAACCCAGACACCCACATTCCTCCACGGACAGCCACATACCTGTGTCCAGCCCTCTCCAAAAACCCCACCAACTAAGGCATGAGGCTTTGGGGAAGCATCGAGATAAAAGCCCTAAAAAGCAGCTGAAGATGAAAATGGACTTTGAGAACTGCTTCAAAAATGGTATGAATGATAAGAGTGTTCAAAGCAAAGGGGAGTATTTTGAGGGGTCTGATGATATAGATGGTTTGCTGTAAAACACTCTTCAAAAATTTAAACATTTTCTATAATTTTGATCATGTCATGCAGGCTTTCTAAGAACCTGGAAAATCTTGTAGATGAGTAAGGCAGTGCCAGGGAGTAAGGTAGCTTTCAGAACTAGGAGCACATGTGTGAAGACCAGGGGTAAATAGTGAGGGGAAAAATAATGCAATGGTAATAATATTTTTTTTAAAAAAGGAAACAAAGCTATGTATATAGGGGGTAAGGGGTTGTAGGGTGGATAGGAGAATGGAAAAAATAAGGATTAAATTGTGTGATATACTGATACAAATTCTCAAGCTGATTATGCTCCAATGTGTACATATCATGTACCAATAAAGATTTGAATTAAAACAAAAGTCAAGGTGAAGAGGCTGCCCTTGGTGCATTCATCAGAATGAGCAGCAAATATAATGAAACTATACATGAAGTTTGTCTTGACACTAAAAAAATATAAAAAATACAATAAGCCATGGTGAGGAAAAAAAAGAAGTCATTACAGAAAAATTCCAACCACTAAATGGAGAAGCACCACGGAAATAGATCCCTGTTTTATAATCACCGCCACAAGAACTGAGTCAACAAAACCCTGTGTGCATTCCAAAGCTAGTAGGGAAAAAATTATTTGGGGGAAAAATATTTACATGGTCACAAGATTTCACCCTATGTATGAACTATCAATTTGAGAAGAACAAAGTGCTTTTACCATTGAAAAGCCTGGCAGAACCTGGCTGGATCTGGCCATTGAATTGAACATTAGCACCCTGTGATATGATTCCCGGACCCCCAAATCCCTACGTGCTGCTGCTGCTGTCCATAACATTTGACCTGAATTGAACCCTGAAAAGACATTTGGACACATGAAAACTGAGAGGCATTCTACAAAAACAACTTGCCTCAACTTTTGTTTAAGGTGATGTCAAGAAATAGAGAAGAAAAAAAGAAAGAGAGAAAGAAAGAAAGGAAGGAAGGAAGAGAAAGAAAGAGAGAGAGAGAAAGAAAGGAGAGAAAGAAAGAAAAAGAGAAAGAAAGAATGAGAGAAAGAGAAAAAAGGAAAGAAAGAGTGAGAAGGGGAGAGATAGGATACTGCTCTAATCTTCAAATCAGGAACAAATTGTGTTTAACAATTGAATGTCATTGATCACTCTTTATTCCATCCTAGATTTTGAAAAAATAAAACTTTAAAGGTTAATTGGATAGTGATGGAAATTGATAATGAATGGAAAAAGACAAGTAAATACTTTTGTTCTTAGGAGATATAAGGAAAAATATTTAGGTATGAAGGAGAAGGATGTCCACAGAGGGTTCAAAATGACAGAAATAGAGAAGTGGAAGATTTAAAAGTCTAAGCAAAGAGTATTCACTGTCCTTGTCTTGTAAACTTTCTGCAGGTCTGAAACTTTTCTAAAATCAAAGATGGCAAAAAAGAAGACAAGGCAAGTGTTCTTCCCTGAGGAATGGAATCCAACTCCATCCATCCTGTGCGGAATAGTGTAGGGAAGACAGCACACAGCAGGACGGCATCCGAGCCGGGAACCTGGCCTCCTGCCTTCAGATTTCAGCTGTTTCACATGTTAATTGCCTGGGCTTGAACATATCACTTCATCTCTTTGTGCATCCATTTACCATTGTAAAACAAAAATAAAGATAGTACCAGCCATATAGTTTTTTGAGGATGAAAGCATTCAGAACTTTTCCGGAAAACGAGTAAGTGCTCAGTAGAAGCTGTCAGGGCTGGGGATGAAGCTCATAGGACTCTACATCGGAAGCCCTGGACTTCAGTCCCAGTGCCACAAAAAATTAAAAGAGAGTTGTAAGTATTTCACTCCAGTGGTCACCAAAGGCAAAGCTAACTATCGTCAAAGGATATCTACCGGAGAGCAGGGATTCTAAAATGTAATAATTGGGGCTGGCGGTATAGCTCAGGGATACAGTGCCTGTCTGGCAAGCTCAAGGTCCTGAGTATACCCTGTATCCTTCAAAATAAATAAACAACAATAAAAATAAAATGTAATAATTGTGAATTTCCTACATAATTAAAATTAGCAACTGATAATGAATTTGTTGTTTGTTATTCCTTCATGTTCTCACATTCTCAGAACTTGACTTCATGTATTGTGGGGATTTAAATGAGCAATTTTAATCATATCTCCTTGGAGGATTATTGTTCTGATTAAAGTTCAAAAATACAATGATCATTTTAAGCAATATTTTAAAAACTTTATGCTTGATATCCTCCATTGAAAATGACAGAAATTACTTTTAAAATATTTTACATTAAAATATTTTAAATATACTAAGTATTACTATTTAAATTCTAAGTTAAGTTTAAAAATTCAGAACAATGGTTTTATCAAATAATCTATCTCCTGAGATTGCAAACCTATGGTATGGAGTATTTTATTCTTAATGATGCTTTCAAAAATATTTCCTTCAAGACTCTTTCTCTCAAAGGGGAAACTACAGTAAACTCAAGAGCAAGCTCATGTAGAAATCAAACAAAATGTTTTTTCTGCTCTCTTCAACAATACTTAGAGCCCTTATAGGGCTGTACTCTGTGTAAAAGTGAACTGTAAATAAATCTCTCCCCAATCCCCATAGCACTGCAAGAAAATCAACTCTCTTATGATGACACTGCAAATGGGGAGGGAAATCAACGCTAACCAATTGCATCTACAACTCTACCCTCATCATGAGTTAGCGCTCACAATTATATAATGTGTGAAATCCAAAACTATCCAGGGAAGAATTTGGCAGACAGTAGCCTCTGACAGGTAGCAGCTTCTCAGCTTTCTTTCTCTCGTTCATTTTAATCCGTGCCTACTAGTTGTACAGAATAGTGAGTCTCACTTTGGTATAGTCATATACTCACATAATTTCTCCCAGAGAAATAATATTATAATATAATATTATTATTAATATTATAATATAATTTCTCAAGAGCTTGCTCTTGAGTTTACTGTAGTTTCCCCTTTGGGAGAAAGAGTCTTTTTTTTTTGAGACAGAGTCTCGCTTTGTAGTTCAGGCTGGCCCTGAGCTCAGCCTCCAATTCACATCACAGCAATCCTCCTGCCTCTGCCTCCCGAGTGCTGAGATTACAGGCGTGACCACCACACCCGGCAATGTGGTATGTGGTTCTAATTACTGCTGAGCATGAGGCTCCACGCCCAGTATTGTATGTGGTTACCGGGGATCAAACCCTGGCCCTTGTGCTTGCAAGACAGGTGCCAGAACCACTGAGCTAAATCCCTGGCCTCAGGAGAAAGAGCCTTGAAGGAAAAACTGAGATCATCCCTCCCATTAACCCAATTCCCCTTTCTTCCCAGCTTTTCCTGATCCCTTTCCTTTTCTTCTAATTTCATGCCATTTCTCCTTTTGAAAAATGTTTTTATTTGCTTTCTCTACATTCCTCATGTGAGAGTATAAATGATAGCTGACCTTCTGCCTCTGGTTTATTTCATTTAACATTACAGTCTCAGTTCCATCCATTTTACTGTAAATGAAATATCATTCTTCTTTATGGCTAAATAATCTTCCATTCTGTGTGTTTCAACTTAAATAGGAAGTATCCCCCAAAGACTTACATACTAAGAGCTTGATTCTCAATGCAGCAATTTTCAGAGGCGGGGCCTAAAGAGGTGATTGAACTACAAGTACACGGAAGGTGTGTTGAGAGGTGAGGCTTCGTTGGAAGAAGTTCTTTGTGTTAGTAGGACAATAGGAAAGATGCCTGGAGAATATGTCAGCAATTGGCCAGAGCCCTCCCCTCATAGGCTAATGTGTGTAAAAGTGGAAAGCCATTTTTACTTTGAGAAAAAAGTCCCAGGACACCTTGCTTACTTAGGACCACCTAAGAAGGATAGTTTAAGGTCAGCTGTCCAGGTGATTAGCAGCTTCTGCAGACTTTGCTCCAAGGGGGCCCAGCTGCAGCTCAAGCTAGCAGCAAATCTGGGCCTCATCCGTGAGGTGCTTTAGTTTTAGGCATGTTGGATATATGCCTGAAAGAGTCACGGAGTCTTCCACCTAGATTTCATTTAGATTTCAGGGGAAGTCCTGGGAGACTAGGCAATGTGTAACGGGGTCAGAGTCACCGCCAGGATCTCCTAAGAGGTCAATGCATGATGCTGTGACAGTAAAGCCAAAGACACCCAGGAAGTTGGACGTGTCAGGGACATGGAATACCTCTTGCAGAAAGCTTTGGTAGTAAGAGGAAGCTAATGTAACAGAGACTTTGTGGGCTGCAACTTCAAGACAATAGGAACGGGACTGCTTAATGGAGCTACAGGATTTATAGTTTTCCCAGCCAGGTTTTGATTTTGCTTTTTGGTCTGACTCCTGTCTATTCCCAAATTTCTCCCTTTTGGAATTGGAATGTTTACCCTGTGCTGTTGTAGCATGTAAGTTTCTTTCCCCATAAGCAGCTAACACTTGCCTCAAATCTCAAAGGAGATTTTGGACTTGGATTTTTGAGTAATCTTGTAGCTACTAATACTTTGACAACACTTGGAAATGGATTAAATGCATTTTATGCTGTGAAACGGGCATGGCCTTTGGTATCCAGGGGCAGCATGTCATGGTATATATATATGAAGTGTTCCCAAGACTTGTGCATTGAGAGCTTGATACCCAAGGCAGCAGTGTTCAGAGGTGGGGCCTAGAGAGGCGACTGAATCACAAAGGCACTGAATGCTTGTTAGTGGGTGGGGTCCAGCTGTGGATCACAGAGGGCCATGAGTGTCCCAGCCCCTTCCTGTCTTTCTACTCTCTTGGCTTCTCAGCTGTCATGAGGTGAGCAGCTGTCCTCTGCTGGGCCTTTTTGCTATGATGTTTCTGTCTTGGAGCCAACTAACCATGAACTGAAACCTCTGAAACTGTGAATCAAAATAAATCATCTACTTTTAACTTGTATGTGTCAAATATTTTGTTCTAGCAACAAAAGTATGGACCAGTAAAGTGGGTGAATACATATTATTTGTCAATTCATCTGATCAGGGGCATTTTGGCTATTTCCACAGTTTAGTTATGATAAATTACACTGCAATAAGCATGGATATGCTGGTATCACAATAATATGGTGGCTTTAATTCTTTCATACCCTACTTATTTGAAAAGGCAAATAAAAATACACTTTGCAAAAATCTAAATCCCAACTGAATCCCAGAATTCTGTAAGAATTCTCAATCCGAATTCTGAAAAGAAGAACAATTCACAGAACACACAAGCCAAAGGATACTGTGGAGAACTACAGCATTCGGGAGTCCCAGATCAACCCAGACTGTGGAGTTATCTCTGATGACTTTATAATACGTCAGCTTGGCTAGGCCAAAGGGCTTCTTCTATGAGGGCAGGCTATGAAGGAAGCGAAGGCTAGTGATCTGGACGGTGGGGGAGAAGCAGCAGCCAATCTGCTCTGGACACATGCTGCTGCTCTGCTGCCCTTCCTCGCTGATAGAGAGCATCAGCTCCAGCTACAATGGCTCCCTAGCTCTTCCCCCTTCTTCCTCTTCCCTGTCACCTGGGTGATGGAGTGTGTAGAGCTTTGTTACAAATGGTACGGCTTTGGCCGAGAAACCGACTCAACAATATCAGAGGCAACAATACAGCACACATGATTCAGTTTGCCCTCAAGATATTCCAGAGAATGCCAGTGAATTCTGCCTCTTTTAAACCGTTTCTATAGTCTCTAAACTCAGAAGCAAAGACAACTTATAGTGACTGCTTAAGCAGTTCTCAAATGCCGTAAGTCAGAACCCCAAGACTCATCTGTACCTGTGTTTTGGGCTCTATAATACCATGAAGAACTAAGTGTTTCTCATGGGGAGGAGGGCAGATAGTATATAATGCAGTGTAATAAAAGGTGCCCTAAACTTAGATTCAAAAATCAGGGTTGAAATTTAGTTCTTTTATTTTCTACTTGGGTATCATTGAGCATATCTTTAATATCCCTGAGTTTACCTTTCTTGTCAAAGAGAAATTATGAAGAGCCTAAGTGTTTCAAAATCTCAGACAAATGTTACAGTTCCTAATGCTATGAATCTATTATAGTTATATTTTTTGAATGTTTATCTTGTACAAAATGTTGTAATATATGACCTGTAACCTGCACAATTATTGTGGCTTATATCTAGATGTCCCTCCAAAATCCCAGGAACTCACAGGTGGCCTTCAACAAGGGGAATGACTGATGAGTTTATAGCTAAATATGATTTGTTAGATGAAGACAACCTGGAAGAGGCAGCTCACTGGAGGCCCAGCCAGGAAGCGATATCACCCTTCTTCCTCCCTTGATATTTCTCTCTCTGCTTCCTGTAGACATGCCACAAACTATTTCTCCTTTGCCATGGCCCTCCACCATGCCACCTGCCTTGGAGCCAGCTAGCTATGGACTGAAACCTCTACACAATGTAAGCCAAAACAAATGTTTCCTCTTTAAACTGGTGTTGGGTGTTGTGTCCAACAACAAGAAAGTAACTAAGACAACAATAATCTTATAACACTGTCATATAGATGGTATGATTATAAACACAGAAAGAAGAATAAATTAAAATCAATATAAGCTTAGCAGTATAGCTGATATAAGGTTAACATACCAAAATTGAGTTACATTTTTATAGATCAGCAAAAACTAGGTAAAATGAACTTCTAATACTGACATTTTAATTAATATAAAATAAGTAGCTAAGGGCCCAGGGATTTAGCTCACTGGTTCCAGCATCTGCCTTTGTAAGCACAAGGTCCCAGGTTAAATCCCTGGTACCACATACCACATACCCCAGTGCCAGGTGTGGTGGCTTACA
>PVIR01024100.1:0-26300 GCA_004026965.1 Petromus typicus | reverse complement strand
GGTTCAGGCTGGCCCTGAGCTCAGCCTCAAACTCACATCACAATCCTCCTGCCTCTGCCTCCCGAGTGCTGGGATTACAGGCGTGAGCCACCACGCCCGGCACTGTGGTATGTGGTAGTGGTTGCTGCTGGGTGTGGGTCTCCACACCCAGTATTGTTATGTGGTTACCGGGGAATCGAACCCGGGCCCTTGCGCTTGCAAGACAGGCGCCGGAACCACTGAGCTAACTCCCCGGCCCAATCAGCAGTTTCTTACGTGACGTTCGCCACAGTAAGTATGATTCCAGCACACCACACTGTCATTCTGTCATTGATGAGACAAAAGAGAAAGTTTTTGGGAAAATCCTTACCTGGTTTTTACTGGGTACTTTTGGTATAACTTTGGTTACAGTTCCCTCAAAATGTTCAATGCTAATATCTTCAAAAATGACTGTTCCTTGAGGCAATAATCTGACATCTGTTGCAACTTCTTTGCCCTAAATGAGAAGGGGTTGAGGCACAGAATTTTAAATGTTTCACAAATATATAATCCATTATCAAAAAGCCAGAGACCAAGTGAGCTGACTATCTTACATTTCTGTCTTTGATTGTGAATTCCACATCATCTCCAGGTTGCAAGGTTTCCAGATCACCTTTAAATTCACTGTAGTGGAAAAATATCTCTTTTACCACATCGCCTCTTTCAATAAAGCCAAATGCCTCCTAAAGGAAAGCAAACAAAAACCAAACAGAAAACCCAAGAATATTACCACCACTTGGTATGAATTTGTGATCACGACTTAAAATAAGCCTTTTCAAAATAATATACTTGTTAAAATAATATAGTTCATAAAGCCTAAGATTATCAATGAGAGACACTCTTCCTCCCCTCTCCCTTTTGAGACAGGTCTTTCAGGCCTGTCTTGAAATCAGAGCGATCCTCCTGCCTCAGTCTCCTGAGTGCAGGATTACAGGCACTTATCACCATAGCCAGCTCAAGATATCCATTTTCAATAACACAACTGCATTAGCAATCAAGGAATTTTAAGAGATTTGTTTCAAGGTGAATGGTGAAAAATTCATTTAAAGCAAAACATGGGGAAAATAACTGGCTTGGATGATAAGTATGTATAATGTAAAGTAGTAAAAAACTCAGACTTTCAAATCTGCTGACACTTACCTTCATGGCACAGACTACACCCTGACAGCGGGCTTGTTTCTTTTTCAACAGCATAATGTTTCGAGCACTGACAGCACCAGTACTATAAAGCAGTAATGGAACAGATACAAAAGGGGTTAAAAATGCACTGACTTAGATTTAGTCTAGAAAATTCGCTTTTAATAGCTTCAAAAATTATGTCACCACTAAGAAGAAATGTAAGATTTATGATATCTGGTTCTTTTGAAGAATCACATGCAAGAACTTGCTCAAGCTCCCTAATCTTCTAAACTGGATATATTTTTCCCTCAGACTGATCATTTTTGTTTAGTTTTTTACAAAATTACACTTGCACACATGATGTTGTACTTGTTTTCTATCCCAAGAACTCACACAGACACAAGATGAATGCTGAGGCAAACACTGGAATTTTAGAGGTTACTGAACAAAACATTTGAGCAAATACTGCACTGTAAACGAAAGTACTCGTGTTCAAGGTGAACTTTAAGAGAGGGTTTGTTATCCACAAGTACTAAATTTAGTAGCTATCCCATTTTTATTTTTCCAGTATTGAGGATTGAACTCAGGACCTGGTGCTTGCACGGTAGGGGCACCACCACTGAGCCTAATCCCTGGGCCTACCCCCCGGGTTTTAACTAAATAGCCACAAAAGAAAATGGAGTAAATGCAGCACTTTTAAGTTTTAGTAAAATTCCCTATACTTCAACAAAAAACCAATATGCACCCCACTGGAGAAGTGAAATCAGTTAAGAGACAGCACACACATGTTGCTCTACTGTCTCCATCTGTGAAGAGCTGTGATGTAAATTTGATTTTTTTTTTTTTTAAAAGATAGGGTCTCGCTTTGTAGTTCAGGCTGGCCCTGAGCTCAGCCTCCAACTCACATCACAGCAATCCTCCTGCCTCTGCCTCCCAAGTGCTGAGATTACAGGTGTGAGCCACCACGGCCGGCACTGTGGTATGTGGTACTGACTGCTGCTGGGTGTGAGTCTCCATGCCCAGTATTGTATGTGGTTACCCAGGACTGAACCCAGGGCCTAGCGCTTGCAAGACAGGCGCCAGAACCATGAGCTAAATCCCCAGTCCAAATTTGATTTTGTTTCAAAGACACTACAGACTATATAGTATAAGCAGTATAACTGATGTACTTATTTTAAGGGTATTAAGCCTAGAAACTATTTTCCTAATTCTTCACAAATAAATGGTAATCCAATTTTTTTATTTAAGACTAACAGAAAAGTCCTGTGTGGCTCTGCAACTTATTGCAGTGATTTACAAGCTGTAGGAATTTAACCAAGTAACTGAGAATTTATACTTCATTTTACAGATAAAGAACTTACCAGATAAGGCTATGAGGATTAAGAACTATAAAGTATTTAACATAAATGTTTGGCACATAACAAGAACATAATTAAGAGTGAAATAAAGCCTTTCCAGTGGCTCCCTCCTCAAACTCAAGATTTATCTGGTTTTTTTTGGACTTCTGATTATATTGAGGCCTTCAGACTGGAACTAGGACTACTTGTACCCACAATTAGATGTGATTCCTTCCAGCCTTGTTAAGAGATGGAATTCAAGGCAAATAATTTTGTATATACTCTTGAAATTTCCCTTCCATACACTATTGAAAAGTACATCCTGGGCCGGGGATTTAGCTCAGTGGTTCTGGCGCCTGTCTTGCAAGCACAAGGACCCAGGTTCGATCCTCGGTAACCACACACAATACTGGGTGTAGAGACTCATGCCCAGCAGCAACCAGTACCACACACCACAGTGCCGGGCGTGGTGGCTCACGCCTGTCATCCCAGCACTCGGGAGGCAGAGGGAGGAGGATTGCTGTGATGTGAGTTGGAGGCTGAGCTCAGGGCTAGCCTAAACTACAAAGCGAGACCTTGTCTCAAAAAAAAAAAAAAAAAAAAAAAAGTACATCCTGGCACGTTCTCCAATTTCCTATTTTAACTTTCTTCTATGCTTGAATCTTCAACTCTAATCCTAAAATAAAAACAATTATTCCTCAGTTTTTATAACTGTACTTTTCTTAAATACTCATGCAAATGAATTCCATGGCTATGTTTCCCAGCCATTACTAGCTTTTAAGTTTTTTTTTTCTGGGACCAGGAATTGAACTCAGGGCCTTGTGTTCTCCAGGCAGGTGTGGTGCCACTGAGCTTATCTCCAGCCCTTACTAGCTTCTAAGTTTCAGCACTTTACACTTTAACTGTGTATCTGATATGTATATGCAGATATGCCACAAACACATCAAACTCTAACTGCCCAATTAAGTACAATTCTCCTCCCAGCCTGAGTACTCTTTCCCGTATCTCATTAGTCCATCACCTACACAGCAGGCCAGGCCAGAAAAAACAGCATTTGAGACTCTTCTCAATTCTAATTTTCATTTCTTCATCCTATAATCACTGGCCTGTGTTAGATTTCATTTAAAGATGTTAACCCTCATTACCTCTAATCTAGAGCATTCCTACCTTCTACAGCCTACCATTTCCATCACTTTCAAAATTCTAAAGCAATTGTACCCTCCCAGTTTGAAATATGACAGATACCTAATCATGGCATAAAGCTCAAATTTCCTGCAATCCAGTCAATTCCATATAAGTTGTTTTTTAAAATTTAATCTGAGTTAAATTTTGAGTTAACTTTCAGCTATTTCCCCTAATATGTCATGGTACTTCCTCTATTCACAATGCTATTCCAATCTCTCTAGTGATGTCACACTATTCCCTCAAAAGTTAACTTGAAATAATGGCTTCTTTTTCAAATTCTTCACTGACCTTTGTCAAAACTGTCTGAAAACACGTTTTCTTGTTTTAATCATACTCTTGTTCTGACACGTTATACAGAATACCTCACACAGAATATTCAGAGACTCTTAAGGACTCAGTTTATAATTAAAAGGTCATGAAAAAATGCATATTTACATGTTAAGAATTCATTTAACTAACTTCCTTCCTTCCTTCCAGCAGGGCTGGTGATCAAATCTAGGGGTCTTGCAAACATCAAGTTAAGCTCTGTACTAGAGCTAAACTCCTGGTTCCACTTTACTTTTTTAAAACAAGGCCCAAGAACCAGGGATTTAGCTTAATGGCAATGCGCTTGCCTGGCAAGTGCAAGATCCTAACTTCAATCCTTGGAAATGTGAAAAAAAAAAAAAAGGCACGGGGGATGCCTCAAACTCATAGCAATCCTCCTGCCTCTCGAGTGCCGGGATTACAAGTGTGGCCACCATGCCCGGCTATATTTTAGGTTTCTTGATACAAGGTCTCAAACTTGCAGCAATCCTTTCTTATCACCCTATTCCGGTCTCCTGAATGCTGGGATTACATGTGTACTATCATGCCCAGCTTGCTGCACTCTTCATGTGAAAACAACAAAGGATCACTCAGGTGGGAACATTGTGAAAAGAACTTACTGTTTATTGTTATCAATTACAAAGTTTATTTTATCCCCAGTTTCCAGCTGAACATTCCCTTCAACATCTTCAGGGGTGTAAGTCAGGTAAAAAACTTCCTGTGAATTAATAAGTTATTATTATTATCTTGGCAAGAGGCACATTCACTGTATACTGTAATTTACTTACTTAAATACTTCTTACACTGGCATTTTAAAAGCCAAGTTTCTAAAAATTATATGCCTTATGACAAGTAAATTGTTTCACTCAAATATACACACTTCCCCCTCCATAGTGCTGATGACTTCCTGGCAGTCCACAGCTGAGCAGCAATCCAACTTCAAAAAGCTTACACACAGAAGCATTTGCCCAGAGACTACAGTTACATTTTAAAAAAATTTTTATGTAAGGCATTCCAAACAAAAAAGCTGCAGTTAGTGCTTAAAACGAACCAGAAAGTCCCCCCCCACAACCCCCAAAAGTGATTAAAAGGAGCATTTTACCTTAATGTTCTAACTAAGGTCAAACTTGGGCAAGCTAAGACACTTGGAAGTCCTACTGAGTTTTTTCTTCTTAAATTTTTGATTATGCTGCACTTGAAGCTTCTTAGAAACCAAATTTACAACTGATTTTAGCAACTAGCTTACGTTTTCTACTTTGAATTTTTAAGTACGCTTATAGATCACATGGTGGATCAGGCAAAGGTTTAAGAAAAATACACAAGTTTACCCCATTACGTTCGTAGCATACACTCCCTGTTGGACTCTGACCGGGGGCAGCTGGAGATTTACTCTCTAAGTTGTGAGGAACAGCGCACACAACCTACCAGTCAAAAAAAAAAAAATTTCCATTGCTAATCATTTCAGGAGCAGCACTGTGCAATATAAAACTGAATTTTAATATCCTCTATACTATACACAGGGATGCATTTTAATATGATCCACAAGAGGATGTCATGCTGCCAAGTCTCAAACTTACAGTATATGAACTGACTGTAAGTATAGATGTAGGGTTATAAATAAAACCCATATTGAGTCTTGACCATTATTCTATTTCAGGTCAAGAAATGCCAGTGCTTTTCATATAATTTTAAAATGGTAATCTTTATATACTACAGCTCTCTTGCGTGCAAACTGAGGAGATGGGGGAGAATCTTCCTTTTCTAATGTGAAAGATATGCAAATGCAGGGCCCTAAGAAAATACAAAGCATCAAAGATACTAACTTGTCCATTCATTCGTTCTTCAGGGTGGATTTCTGGTTTTATCTTCACTAGTTTAATAGCAATTGGTTTGCCAGTCCGCCGGTCAGATGAAACTTCAAATTCAACATCATCTAAAAAGAAGAATGTGTTATTTTTGTTGGACTAGCATTTGCAAAACAGAATCTCACTTTCGAGCTCTGCTTAAAAACACACTGACAAAGTCTCAAACCCGCAGTTCAGTGTAGTCCCTGGCTGGCAGCAGCACACTGTCAGGGACTGATTAGAGGCCACTCTGCCACTCCTTGAAGATGCAGGCGGAAGATGCTGGTGAGAAAGCACAATAACCCTGCTTCTACAGAACGTCCAGTCTTTTCTGACACACATTCTTTTCATAAGCACTTCCTGGTATAGCATTAAGTATCATGGCATTTACACATAGTACAAAAGAAGTAATAAAAGGATCCTAACTGTGCTTTCTCTGAACCTCTTTGTACTTCTCTGTAAAACGAGAGCAATTCCTAACAAGATTACTATGAGGACAAACCAAAATAATGTTCAATAGTGCATTCCTAGAGCATTTGGTATACCAAATATAGTATGCCTGTCAGTTACTGTTCTGACTCCTAAGAACTGTTTTTTAAAAACACTTTAGAATTTCTGTTCTTTATTTTAAGGGGTTTCTTTTGGTTGTTTTTTTGAGACACGGTCTTGCTTTGTAGTTCATGCTGGACCTGAGCTTACTACATAGCCCAGGCAAGCCTCAAACTCACAGCAATCCTCTTGTCTCTGCCTCTCGAGTTCTGGGATTTCAAGTTTGAGCTACCACGCCCAGCTATACTTTAGGTTTTTTTTGATACAAGTCTCAAACTTGCAGTAATCCTATCTCAGCCTCCCAAGTGATGAGATTGATTACAGGTGTGTGCCACCATGCCTGGCAATTTCAGTTAACTCTTCCAGCACCTACTGTAAAAAATATTCTAATATGTCATTCAACTATGCTATCCCTCAAAGAGATACCACCATGATAGAAATTAGAATTCTACTCTATATACCTCAGTAACTGATATAGCTAAAATACCACAATTTTTACTCTTTTCTTTTTTTCTTTGACTTAGATGTTTTCTAAAAAGTATTCCCATGAACAAGTTGAAGAGAAATTTAGGGCTAGGAATGTAGCTCAATAGTTTAGTGCCTGCCTGGCAAGAAAGCACAACGCCTTGCCCTGAGTTCAACTTTCAGTACCAAAAAGCAAGATAGAGAGAGAAATTTAAAAGACCTGATTTATTACCTCCTACTTTTAAGTCCTGCAGGTTGCCATTGTATTGTGAACAGTGGAAGAAAAGTCTAGCTTGACGTTCTGAACACTGAATAAATCCGTAAGAGGTTAACAGTTTTTCAATAACCCCAGTTTCACGAAGTGCTGCTGAAGTACCATTGGGGTACCCATTATGTCCATTGTTGTGGAGAAGGTTTGGATCAAAGCTCATCTGTTTTAAAAAGAAAAAAAATTCAACATATAGAGGTCTGCACACTATTTCCACTATACATTATATCTCACTAAATCTTCAATATAAAAAGGCAGACAGGTAAAATACATACAGGGAATACTATGTGCTTTTATTAAATATTAATTTAGCTAACGAAATGTTTCAGAGGAAACAACCTAAACTATTTTTAGCAAACCATATCCTCATTAATGGTAGAATTTTCACTTACCAGACTATAAGAATTTCTGAAGTTGTTTATTATAATTTTTGGGACAGAGCCTCACCATGTAGTGCAGAGTAGCTTCAAACTCATGGCAATTCTCCTGCCTCGGCCTCCTGAGTGCTGGGAATACAGGCCTGCACCACCACACCTGTTGAAGTTGCTAAGGTAAAACAACTAACTATATTAGTAAAGGCTGCCTTTAGGTTAACTTCATTTATTTTTGTTTTCTTTTCTTTTGGAGACAGTGTCTTGTTATACAGTTCAAGTTGGCCTTGAACTCACTATGTATTTAGGCTGATCTTGAATCAATTCTCCTGCTTCAGCCTCCCAGGCACTGGAATCATAGGTGTGCGGCCACCACACCTGACTAGGTTAACTTTAAATTACTAAAACAACAATTTTAGAACAAAGTTACATCTATTTAAAAGATGGCAATCCAAAATTACCAAGACATTTCCTTAAGATATTTGTTAACAACTACTTTGGACCTTAGACATTTTAATACTATCTGGCAAACCATGCATGCTGAAGGCATATTTAAAGTTAATAGAGGGGAATGGGGATGTAGCTCAGTGGTGGCATGCCTGCCCGCTAAGTACAAAATCGTGAGTTTTATCCCTGGTTCACACGTCCCCCATAAAGTTAGTAAGCATTAACACCATAAAATGAAGTATGCCATATTTCACACCAGGAAGTTTTAGAGTAATACATGTTTAGGTCCTTTGAAAGGCAATTAAAAAAACCAGTAAGTTAAAAAGTTGCTAAGACAACACTCCAAAACAGTAAAAGCTCCTCAATTCTAATAATTTAAATCACTTCACAGGTACATTAAAAGAAACCTTTTCACTTATAAGGAACTCTTTACTTCTCAGACACTGATAAAATCTTTTATGTTCTCATGATCAAGTACTATGACTGGATAAAATAAAACTTTACAAAAAAAGCATTAAATATAATGCATTGGAATATGTGGTAAGTCATCAAATACTACCTTGGATAGGCTTCAATCTATCTAATTTTATTCTATCTTTATTTATTCTTCATTCTATCTTTATCTAACTGAAGATCACAGAAGTGAATTATAAGTTTAAATGAAACACAACAGAAAGTATAATCTCCAACAAGGGCTACGTGTATAAAATTTACTACAGCAGCAATATATAAACATTTTTCCTTTAGGTAAAATATTGAACACTATTAGTAAGAATGATATATATTCACTAGGAAAAAAAAAATGACCAAAATCATATAAAGATAAACCAAAGTATGAGTAGTTAAAATAGCATACAAGATGGTAGAAAATGCAAACGAAGGCCACTGCACTTGAAAGCAGCGAGTCCTAATTCCTTGACTAGCCAGGTTTTATTTAAAAAAAAAAAAAAATTATTTTTGTGATACCAGGGATCTAACTCAGGCCCTTGTGATTACAAGGTAGATGTGGTAACCACTTGAGCTAAATCTCTGGCCAAGCCACTGTTATTTATTTATTTATTTTTTAAGGTTTTTTTGAGACAGGGTCTCGCTTTGTAGTTCAGGCTGGCCCTGAGCTCAGCCTCAAACTCACATCACAGCAATCCTCCTGCCTCTGCCTCCCATGTGCTGGGATTACAGGCGTGAGCCACCATGCCCGGCACTGTGGCATGTGGTACTGACTGCTGCTGGGGTGAGTCTCCACGTCCAGTATTGTTATGTGGTTTCTGGGGATTGAACTCGGGTCCGGAACCACTGAGCTATATCCCCGGCCCGCCACTGTTATTTTTGACATATAGTAAATCAATTTTTACAAAACCCCATGAAAAAGTAGTAGCATTACAGAATTTCCACTTTGCCAAAGAGGAGACAAGAGTACAGAGGTTAAATGACTTGCTAAAATCAAGTAATAGTATAAACTGAGATCCACCTCCTCAGTATGTGCACTGAACCAAGGTTTTTCAAAATGAAGTTTCCCAGTACTCTAAGATACAGAATTAGATTCAGCAGGAATAGTGTTTGAGATATATCCTGACACATGTTGAACAGCAATATTCTTAACTAAAATTTACATCTCAAGATTCAATGTGAAGGAAATGTTTAGAGAAGTTAGGAAGTGAGTCCACAGGGCACTTCAAACAGCTTAAGTGACCCTAAGTCATGCTTACAACACAATGCCAGACAAACTAAGACCAGCGCATTCCTGACTTACAGATCTCTGATATGTGGGGGTCTTCTTTTGTTTTTTAGTCCCAGACGAGGTAGAAGATGAAGATAAAGGTAAAGAAAGTGAAGGAGGGGCTGCGGGAGAGGTATGAGGCTCTGATGATAGAGTAAATGCACTCTCCATCTCAAATAGCTGTGGTAATACAGATGATGTTCGTAGCTAGGATAAGTAACACATTTGACATTCAACCTTTATGCTTTTAAAAATTAGGTTTGTTTATAGCAAAATATAATTCACTTAAATTTCTACTCCATAGGAAACACACTGCATTAACATTTAAAAGTTAAAATGAAATGTATTTTCAAAGCCCTTCAAACAATTCCTATTCCATATCATCCATTCTTAAAATATAAAGAATCCCTGAAGGTTGCCAGAGAAAGATTATTCAACCCAGTATTTTCCTACTGTCCAGTAACATTAGTAGGAAAGTAGAATCCTCAACCACTGGTAGCTCTATAAAGTAGGGTATACAAAGATTTTCCAAGAGTGTGTAAGATATCTGAACCAATTTTTGTGAATGCAGAAATAAAAATTAACCTTTATATTTTTATTCGTACTGATAGTGAAGGCCTCACTGATTTGATGTGTCAGATGAACACATGCTTCATATTACGTCAGGAATCTTCAGGACAAAGCAGACACTTCTGTAATAGTGAAGCACTCACTCATTCATTTGCTCTCAGCATATTATAGTTTATGTCCTATTAAAATGATATACATATTTAGTTATCTAACTCAACTGAACTCCCCTCATGAATAGACAAATGGATGAAAAATATTTTTGCAAAACCTTAGATGGAAGACAAGGCGAGCATAGACAAAGGACACGGGAGCTAACACTTTTATTCCTAGTTATTAATTATTCAGGCTCCTGGGCCAGGAATATTGCTCAGTGGTACTGTGCCTGCTTTGTGAACGTAAGATCCTGAGTTTGACCCTCGTATGCAGAATGTAGTGAGGCATACCTCTTTGCAATCTTATCACTTGGGAGACTGAGGCAGGAGGATCACCTCAAGTATGAGCCAGCTTAAGCTACACAGTGAGTTTATGGCCAGATTAAACTCCACAGTTTAATCTTCCCGTACCTGCCTTAAAAAAATAAAGTGTATTACATGTATTTCATCCCTAATACAGGGTAACCTGGTAGGGTAGTATTTTTTAAACACTTAAAAAAAATGAACCTTGGAATGCAGCTCAGTGAGTGGTGCTGCTGCCTGCCTTGCAAACTCAAAGTTGTAAACTCAATCCTGGTACCATAAAAAAAAAAAAAAAGGTGAGGTATCCAGCCAGATACTGTATGCGCTCCTGTTATTCCAGTGCTCTTTGAGCCTGAGGCAAAAAACTTCAACTCTGAGGTCAGCCTAGGCAATTTAAAGATTTATTGAGACCCTATCTCCAAAAAAAAAAATTCTTTTTGGAGACAGGGTCTTGTTATGTATGTAGTTCAGGCTGGCACTCAACTATGTAGCCCAGGCTAGCTTTGAACTCATGAAATTGTTCTATCTCTGCCTCCAGAGTGCTGGGATTACAAGTGTGTGCCAGTATGCCTGGTTCTGTCTCAGAATTTTAAAATGGCTGGGGATATTGTCAGGGCTCCGAGTTTAACCACCAAACCACAAAACAATTAAAATTTTCTTAGCATCCAAAACACAATCTGATGAAATGTTGCTGCACTTAACCACATTTCTCTGTAGCAATGCTTCACAACACAAACACAGCAGCATAATTACACAATCTACCAATATACATATTGTGCGGTCTTTGTTTTCTGGCGGGTAATAGGGATTGAACCCAGTCTTCACAATGAGCTATAGCCCTAATACTTCCTCTTTTTTTTGAGATAGGGTTTTGGGTTTCGATACAATGTTAAACTACCTAGGCTGCACTTGAACTTGTGACCCTTCCATCTTGGCCTCCTAAAATGCTGGAATTATAGGTGTACATCACCAACCCCAAGTGACAAACTTTTTCAGTTAAGCCATAAAAACACAGAACCACTATTTAGATTACTAGCTGAGATTATAATTTTCATGCTTTTTTCAGGCTGAGACTATAGTTCTGGGCTAGGGATGAAGCTCAGTGGTGCTGTGCCTGCCCGGCGAGTGCAAGGTCCTCAGTTCAATTTCCTGTACCAGACACAAAAAAGACTGTAGTTCTTATTATACAAATAAAACAATCTAAACACAGGAACCAGAGCCTGCCCTTCCAAAAACCCCCCCCAAAAAACAAGAAACACCCCAAATTCTTGAGTCTCCATTCCTAACACACGTCCCTGCAGATAAAACAATCCTATTTTACTTGGAAAATCAACCAGAATCAGAATGGATGACAGAAAGCATTTTTCTTTCCTTTTTGTTTTGAGACAGGGTCTCATTATCCAGCCCAGGTTGCCCTTGAACTCATGGTATTCCTCCAGTCTCAGTCTCCCAGACTGCTGGGATTATAGAAGTGTACCTCTGCATGTTATCAGCAAACATTTCCTTCTAAGACTGGTGGCTGAGGATTTAGCTCAAGTGGTATCACGACTACCTTGGAAGCACAAGGGCCAGAGTTCAATCCCTGGCACCTTAAAAAACAAAATAAAACAAAAAACCCACACCAAAAAATAAGACTTGTTTCACCAAAAAGGATAATGAAATTTAGGTTGGACTGCTCTTCAATCTTCCCTGACACCTAAATGTACATCAAAACAGAGTTGAGGGCCGGGGATTTAGCTCAGTGCTTTTGGCTCCTGCCTTGCAAGCACAAGGGCCTGGTTTGATCCTCAGGTAACTACATACAAAAAGTCGGGCGTATACCACAATGCTGGGCATGGTGGCTGACGCCTGTAATCCCAGCACTTGGGAAGCAGAGGCACGAGGATTGCTGAGTTCAAGGTTTACCTGGGCTAGAGAGTAAGCTCAGGGCCAGCCTTAACTACAAAGCAAGACCCTGTCTCAAAAAAACCAAAAACAGAAAAACTACCCAAACCAAAACCAACCGAAAATAAATAAAAAAACAGGAATGGAGATGAAGCTCAATGTGAAGACCCTGGCTTCAATCTCTACTATCATTAAACAAATAGCAAAACAGCTTGTCACACTCCTATTTGTCATAGATAACCACTGCTTACCTTTTTATACTAGCGTATTTCCAACTTCAGATTATAAGCTAACCAGCACAATGTATTTATAATTTCAACAAGTTTCCACCTAAGTTTCCTTATTTCTGTGAACCAGAAAGGTTTTTAGCTTGGACAACTGGTTGTAACAAATCCAGTCTCCTAGGATTGTTTTCACATTGAGTTGGTCCCCAAGTCTTTAACACTGGAACACCTAGTATCTACCAGGTCCACCATGTATTTATATTCCAGATTTTCCTTACAGTCTATTTAAGTCTTTCCATTCTTAACCTATCCCTTAAACGAATATACAACTACTTTAAAATCAAAAGTAGTAGCTGGGCAGGTGACGCACACCTGTAATTCCAGCTTTTTGGGAAGCCGAGGCAGGAGGATCCAAAGTCAAGGACAGTATGGGCAACTTGGTGAGATTGTCTCATGGATTAAATTTTCAAAAGCAGGGAGGGGTGCACAGGGAGATGTTCCAGTGGTAAAGCATTGGTCTAACATAAGCAAAGCCTTGGATTCAATCCTCAGTTCTGCAACCAAACCAAACCAACCAGACCAACAGCGAAAAAATAAGCCACGCATGGTGGCACATGCCTGTCATCTTGGGAAACTGAGGAGGATCATCTTGAGTTCAAGGCAGCCTGGGCTACATGGTGAATTCAAGACTTCTCTGAACTATATAGCAAGATCTGTCTCAAAAAAACAACTTCACCCAAAACAAAAGATAGCTAAAATCAATCTCACTTTTGGGAAACAAAATCCACTATGCCCTAGGTTATAGCCATCTGATGGTTCCCTATACAACAAAGCAGAATACTGTACTGGATTGAATCCAGCAAGCCTTTCTGTCTAGTTACTCTGCTCACTCCACAAACTGTTTCTATAATCTGTTCAGAATTAACTATTCACGCCATATTCCAGGTGTTTTCAGACTTCCCTCAGGCTGCTTTTACCGCTATACTTCTACTAGAAGATTCTTTCCCCTCTTAATAAAGTGCCACTCACCTTAAAATGTCCTTCCCTCTGAGGGAACCTCTCCTCCGGTCATATTCTTAGCACTTCACCAAAACTTTTATTTTAGCATTTATTAAATTACAGGATTTTCTTAAATTACTCAAAATACTAAGTCTACTAATACCTTATCCATTTATTATTGTATTTTAGCACTAGCATGACCAAACAATACAGTATGCATGTCAACTATTTATAAATGTGCTAATGACTGTACATGTATTGGATGTTGAAGAGAGTGGAAGGAAGCAAAAATCATCAGTACCAAATGTCATTGAGGTTTCAAAGATTCCTGTACAAAGACTGTAATGGACACCTTATTTGAGAATTTTAAGTATTAAATCAAGAGACTAGCATGCATTAATATAATCTTGTGAAAAAAAAAATCCCAATTCTGAAAACATAAATATATATTGTCCTTTCTAACGAGACAATAAATCAATATTAATATTTTCATATTAGAAGTCAGGGATAGTGGTACAGGCCTATAATTCCAGCACTTAGGAGGTTGAAGCAGGAGCATCATCAGTCTGGGTTACACAATGAGTTCAAGGCCACCCTGAATTATACAGCAAGACTGTGTTATCTCTAAAAAAAACAAAATGAAAACAAAAATAAAATTTGTACTACATAACTAAGAACATAAAAGTGCTTTTCTGAGCATCTTGAGATAAGAAACTAGGATTTTATATTTGACCAAGTAGGGAATCTCCAATTACAGAACTGATTCTTTTTTTTTTTCCCTTTGAGATACTAGGAACTGAACCCAGCGCCTTCACCTTGAACTTCATCTTCAGCCTTTTACTAAATTTCTTCTTCTTTTTTTTTAAGGTAAGTTCTCAACAAATCACTATGTTTCCCAGGCTGGGCTTGAACTTGCAATCTTCCTGCCTCAGTCTCACACAGTGCTGACATTATAAGCATGTGCCATTAAACCCGGCTCTCAATTAATTCTTAATAAAACCACAAACCTACCTCGCAATGATAATCAAATATTGCACTTTCAGTAGTATTAGCTGATTCTTCTTTTTTCAGCACAAGTTTCAAAGGATGAAAGTTGCTAGTATTAAAAAAAAAAAAAAAAAAAAAAAGCGAGAGAAAATGATCTACCAAGCTAATAAAGAATACAACTGCTGCTGCACCGGGCAATCTCACAGTACAGCACTGAAGAAAACAAAGACTACTAGCAGCGTTGGGAAGTGCTCTTTCAAAGCTGTTGAGTAGGCACAAACTTCTTGTTTCAGATCAAGTGTTGTGTCTTCAACTTAAGTGTACTCTTCTTTGGTCTTGATGGTTGTTACGAGGTTTGTTCCTTGCCTGATCTGAACTTGAAGCAGCAGTTTCAGGTGGTAAAGTCTGTTCTGTTACACTTCATACTAGAGGCAAAAAAAAAAAAAGATTTTAAGTATAACATACACAAAACAGAGAGGCAAGATGGAACAAACTTATCACATTACCTCAGACTCACTAGTGAAGTAAGTAACATAGAAAACTTGGAAGTACTTATTTGGTAATATTTCAGATTGCTCAAATGATTGCTTTCTTTAATATCACATACCCAAAAGTTCAAACTGTTTCACAGTCCTTACTGACCTTCCACTCCAATAAGCTGGAAGTTACTCAATATACTACTTAGTATAAGTAAAAGCATTGTATAAGCATCTAGTACTGCACTAGGTTTTATGGAAAATATTTTAAAAACTGAGGGTTGAGGGCCGGGGATATAGCTCAGTGGTTCCGGCACCTGTCTTGCAAACTCAAGGGCCCGGTTCGATCCCGGTAACCACATAACAATACTGGGCGTGGAGACTCACACCTAGCAGCAATCAGTACCACATACCACAGTGCCGGGCGTGGTGGCTCACGCCTGTAATCCCAGCACTTGGGAGGCAGAGGCAGGAGGATTGTGATGTGAGTTGGAGGCTAAGCTCAGGGCCAGCCTGAACTACAAAGTGAGACCCTGTCTCAAAAAACCTTAAAAACTGGGGGCTGAGGAATGAGCTCTGTGGTTCCAGTGCCTGCCTTGCAAGTGCAAGGTCCCAAGCTCGATTCCTCATAACTGCATATCACAATGTTGGGTGTGGTGACTCACGCCTACCGGCGGCAATCAGTGCCACACACCACAGTGCCTGGCTTGGTGGCTCTCACCTATAACCCCAGCACTTGGGAGGCAGAGGCAGGAGGATTGCTCTGAGTTCAAGGCTTGCTTGGGCTACATAATGAGTTTAGGGCCAGCCTGACCTACAAATCGAGACCCTATCTCAAATAAATAAATAAAAACAAAACAAAACAAAAAAACCACTTCTGACTTAAGAATGACTACAAGGTGAGAAGTCACTGCTGCTGTGACAGTTTAGACTAAGAAAGCTCACTTCTGTATGTGGATGTACATACTGTCTGGCAAATGCAAGACTGAGTTTGATTTCTGGTATCAAAAACAAAAACAAAAAGCCTCCCCAAAAAGCCCCTAAAAACCAAAAAACTCAAGTACTACTACTAGTAAAACTCATAGACAATGTTTCCTTACAAGGAAAAATAATACTCCATAATAGATTTGTGGGCACTTTCTGTTTCTAGTATTTCATAACTTTAGTTATGTACTTCAAATGGTGATGGGAGTACAGCTCTTTGGTACAGTGCATGTACAAGACCCTGAGTTTAATCCTGGGTGCTAAAAGAAAGTCAAAGATACCCCAAAACACACATACAAAACAAAAAACTATTAAAACTATCTATCAAATGTCTGCCCTTTCAATTTCATTAAGATAATTTTTCTACTACCCAGAGAAGTCTTCTAGCAACGCAATGATTCAAAACATTTAATTATTCCCTTTCTACCTCTACACTTAAGATTCCAAGTCCTATTAATATTTCCTTTAAAGCATCATCTGTATTATTCACTGTCCTAAAAAATGTATTTTAATTCAGGTCTCCAATGTGCCAACTTCCACTGCTGATCTTTTCCACCTTTTAACCTGACTAATCTATCCAAAACTCCAATTTCAGGGATAGGAATTTAGCTCAGTGGCACTGCACCTAAATGGCAAGCATCAAGTCCTGAGTTTGATCCCTGGTACCACACACACAAAAAAGGAACAAAAATCCCATTTCAGCCAGACATGGTGGTGCACACTTGTAATTCTAGCACTGGAGGTTGGGGACTAAGTGTAGGGGAGAGATGAGGGAAGATGACTGCGAACTGAAGGCCAGTCTGGGTTACACAGGAAGGACCTAAATACAGCCCTTCAATTTCAGCACAGTGCGGACACATTCTTGTAGGCCTAGCTATTGAGGACCCTGAGGCAGGAAGATCATTTGAGCCAGGAGCCTAGGTCAGTCTTGGGCAACACAACAGGAAACTTTACCTTAAAAATATCTTCAGTATTAAAATTAAAAGGCTGAGGCAGGACAATCACCCTCAGTTCAATACCTGCCTGAACTACAAAGCAGACCCTGTCCCAAAAAACAAACAAAAAATCCAGTGGTATTTTTCTGGCCAGCAGTATAAGGAGGTTCTCAATCCTGGGTAAACTAACTCAACCACCTGTGCAACTGAAAAAAAAAAAAAAAAAGGCGCAAATTGCTGGGTGTGGTGGCACACGCCCGTAATCCCAGCAGGGGAGAGGCCGCCTGAGGCAGAAGGATCAATGGGAGTTGAAGCCAGGTTAGGTTATGTAGTGAGTTCCGTGCCAGCCCAAAATACACAGTGAAACTCTGTCTCAAAACAAAACAAACTTGCAAAATAAAGCCTGAGTACCACATGGAAATTCTAAAGTTACTAAACTAGAGTAGGTGCCAGGCACTGGTAAATTTTCTTTGTTCTCTATCAAAATTTTTGACTTACAGTACGGGTTATACCACTATTCAAGATACCTATATTCTCTTACTGTTTTTCAGTTTGCAATGATCAAACTCGCAGTGATCCTTCTCCCTCAGCCTTGGGAATGCTGGGGATTACAAAAATGCACCACCATGCCCAGTGGCAGGGTCAATCTTGGGTATTACTGAGACCTATTAAAATTTATAAAAGCTCAACAAACTTGCCAGAAGTCTTGAATTTGGGGTGACCAAATTAACATCTTCATATCTATGAATTTTCTAATACAACTGCTTCTCAAATTAATACTTACTGAAGGATTTCAAGATACTGTATAGGTAAGACATTTTAGAAAGTTGGTTTTCTGCTTATGCCAGGATGAAAATTCACCCATGGCTACTTAAAATTTATTTTCCCCTCACCCCCTCACCATACATACAGGTAAGATTAGGGAACAATTTTAGAGTGTCTCCCCGATTGTTAAATAAGCAAACGGTATCATTATTAAGTCAACTACTACCTCATTTTATTCAGGACTTAAAGCTAATTCTTCACTTGAACTGAATCCAAAAGGTTATTCCTTCCTGCCACTGGTTTCACCACCTATTTGTTATTTATTGTCTCCCTCGTAGCTGCTTTAGCTCAAAGGTCATGGATGCAGAAATCAGTATGTGGCTAACACATTTATTTCTAGTGGTATGACACACAGGGTTTATTTCGATCCCACCAGCCCCTCATTTCACACCAGGTTCAGCAGGCCTGTCTGTGACAAGTCCCCTCTTCAGTTTGCAACTCCATACTGATTGGCTAACAGGCTCATTCAGTACTCAAGAACATCCTCTTGAGTGTACAGGGGTTCCAGTGACACTCCCCATTTGCTGGGGCCTCTTGTTCTAGCATGCCCAGGTGAATCATGTACAACTTTAGCACAAAGCCAAGCCCAACCCTGGTTAGTTTTATGTTACAGTGGTCTTTTTGTAGACATGATGCTGCAATGAAATGTAGTCTCAGTATCCAAAGGTGATAACCTAGTGGCTGTCATTTTTAGGCATAGGTCAGAGTATGTTGGAGACTCACTTACCTAGGAGAGGGAAGCCATGAAGGATGAGGCAAGGTTTACCCTTTGACAGATTCCCAGGTTCAAGATGTCAGGTGACATGACAAGACTGCACAGTGTGAAGTAAGCAGCAGGGCCAAATGGCACATAGTGACAATGAACCTGCCAGGTGTGCCTTGATGTTCGAGACTGGTGACTTTCCTTGGTGTACAGGCTCTCCACCAGTGGCCCCACCTCATGTCAGCCTTGGTTTGTCTGCTGGCCACCAGGGAACACTAGGTTCAGTTACTTTGCAAACATTTTCAGGTGGGAACTCAGATCAAGGGAGTAGTGATCATAACTTGGGATTCTTGACCCTGCCCACTGATATTCATCAGCTACATGGCTGGTCAACCATTTCACTACCAGTATCATCAGGGACTCCTGTAAGGCCAGAGGTTTCTGGCCTAATTCCAGGAGTGAGGCAGTTTTCTTAGAGTGTGCCAGACTTTCTCCTTCCTTTCCTGAGCAGATCACTGTGCCTCGTAGCAGGCTGTGGAAGGTAGGTACTGTATTTCAGGTACAGCATCCTGAGTGCCACTTCCACATGAACCTAGGTGTTACCTGCTTCCACTGAAATAAAAAATGTAGATCACAAGAAATCTATCTATAGCCAGTCGTGGGGGTGCATGCTTATAATCCAGCACTTGAGAGGCTGAGGCAGGAGGATCACTGGTTTTTCTGTCTTGTGAGTTAGTCTCCTTATATAGCCCAGACAGACCTTGTACTTTTTTTTTTTTTTTTGACCCTGCACTCTTGATAATCCTCCTGCCTCAGCCTCACAAGCACTAGAATTACAGGTATGGGCCACCACACCCAGCTCACAATGCAAGGTTTTCATTTCGACAAATTCATTCTCAAAGTCTGATACCACTTATTTGGGAGAATACTGAATAAAGGCTAACAGTCGTACAAAGTCTCCCCTTTTATCCTCTGAAAGACAAAACCGAAGACTCAAATAGGTCATATTCTCCGTTGCCTAGTGTCACCAAATACCATAGTGACATAAATTTTCAATAGTAAAAGACTCTTTTTTTGGTTCGCTTTTGCTTCACTGTTCCTATTTCTTGATGTATAATTCTATTAAATTCCAGTGGCAACCAAATGTGATGGCAGTGCATGTCTGCAATCCCAGCATTCTACAAGACTGAGCCAGCAGGACCCCAAATTTCAACCTAGCCTAAGCAATTTAACAAGATTCTATTTATCCATCTGCTTATCTGCCTATGAAGGCCCTGGGTTCAAATCTTAGCGGTAGTGTTGGTATACGGGGTATAGACCCAAACTACTACCTACTGAGTGGAAATCAAAGAAAAAAATCGACTATCTTTTTGTATATAAATTTAGTAGTAACAACCATGCTGGGTTTTAATTACACAAAAAGGTACTGAAATACTTAAAAAGTATTTTTCATCTAACTACTGTTATATACCCTAGATGCCAGTGTGAGAAGCTAAAGAAATACTCCAGACACATCAGCCAACAAAGTATTGTCCAACAAAAATATAATGCAAGCTACACCCATAGTTTAAAATTTTCTAGTACCCACATTAAGGTCAAAAGGAACAGATGAAATTAATTTAATGACTTCTTTAACAAACATATCCAAAATTTATCTCCCCTGAAATCTGAACCGGGTGTCCTGATGCACTCCAGTAATCCCAACTTTCAGGAAGCTGGAGCAAAAGGATCACTCTAAGTTCAAGGCAAGACTGAATTATGTCGCAAAACTGTCTCAAAAAAAAAAAAAATCTGGTATTTTATAATTACAGCATCATTTCAATCCTGACTAGTCACCCTTTAAATGCACAACAGCCACATGTAAATAGTAGCTGCCACAGTCTATAATGTATGATCGGGGTGAAGAAAAATGCCTACTAAAGTCAAAAGCATAACGGACATACAAAAATTTTCACTAACAAAAGGAGGCTGTACCCAGCAGAGACTTGATTATAGTAGCTTAGTTATTAAATCAAAAAAGTAGAAGTGCAAATAACTAGGTACAGGCTATAGCTGTAAACCAACAGACTATTCACATGTGCAACTGAGAAAATTTTAGTTTATTTTCTTTCTCTCCCTCCCACTTTACTGGGGATCAACTCAGGACCTTGTGATTATGAAGCAGGTGCAGTGCCACTGAGCATTTAAATCCCCAGCCCATTGTCCAATTTATTTTCAATTCCATGTTAATGTTTGGCCTCAGCATGAAAAGAGACTAGATATTTTTAAAGTTTTGTATTGCTTTGTTTTTAACCTCCATAAAGGCAAGTGGAAAAATTATAATATAGAGACAGGAATTTTTAAAACCCCAATCGGGCATACAGGATTTTAAAGCAAGAAATGATGGGATTCAAACAAACAAGTCACTCTTAAGTTACACTCTACCTATTAAATCTTGTAAAAGTGATCTTGCCCCTTTTAAAGACACAGCTAAGGAGGCATATTTTCTGAGTATAACAAAATCTCAAGACTTTTATTTCACTTTCCAATACATTCCTAAAATTAAACCTCAGGGCTAGGAATGTAGTTCAGTGGTTGCCTGCCTGCAAGGCAAGTAAGTACAAGGTCCTGAGTTTAAGCCTTGGACCCTCAAAAGAAAAAAAAAAACACATAAAATTAAAATTAAAAAATAAAATAAAATAGGGTCGAGGATTTAGCTCAGTGGTTCTAGTGCCTACCTTGAAAGCGCAAGGTCCTGGAGTTCAGATCCCCAGGACCACATACCACAGTGCTGGGCTTGATGATTCACACCCATAATTCCAGCAATCAAGTACCACACATTACAGTGCCAGGCACGGTGGCTCACATCTGTAATGTAATCCAAGCACTTGGAAGGCAGAGGCAGGAAGATTGCATTCAGTTCAGGGCCAGTCTGAACTACAAAGCAAGCCCTTTAAAATAAAATAATAAATTGGGCCAGGGATTTAGCTTAGTGGTTGCAGCATGTGCCTGGCAAGTGCAAGGTCCTGAGTTTGATCCCTGGTAACCACATACCACAAAGCCTGGGGTAGTGGCTCTCACCTGTAATCCCTGCACTTGGGAGGCAAAGGCAGGAGGATTGCTGTGAGTTTGAGGCTAACCTGGGCTACAAGAGTAGAGGGTCAGCCTGAACTACAAAGCACAACTCTGTCTCAAAAAAGCAAACAAAAAAACTAAATTAAAAATAAATAAATAAATAAAATTAAACCTTCAAAAATTTGCCCAAGAAATTTCCATGTTTCAACCACCTAGTTGGAAGTATGACCCTCATAGCAACGCCAATGAATTGTACATTTAAAAAGGTTTGCCAGGTATGTCTTATCAACTGATTTGAGCCAAAGATGTAGCTCAGTTGTTCCATGCCTGCCTGGCAAGTGCAAGGACCTGAGTTCAGACCTCAGTACCATACCTACCTCCAAAAAAAAGGTGTTAGCTGTAAATTTTGTTATGCATTATTTTATCACAATTAAACACAAACACACACATACAATGGCGGCTTTACAGCATTTTTAAGTGGTGGGAAGGAGGGGAGAAAAGGGTAAGATAAAGCAGGAAACAATATTTCCCTTCACTTAATTTTCTTTTCTAGAAATTTACTAAAACTTTCAATTACAGTCTTTAAAAGGCATTGCTTAAGTCAGAACTTATTCAGAAAAAAAGAAAACCTATCTTCTGTGCCTTAAATACTTTACTTTTCAACTCAGCTGCTATAAATACTCATCTTGATGGTAAACATCCAGAGCAGCTGCAAAACTACTCAAACTATTACTGGTGCTTTTACTCCAGCCCTAGAACCGCCACCAAAAAAAAAAAAAAAAAAAAAAAAAAAACCCTGAATATTCACCTAGGTTTCAGTTTCAGTCATATGTGTGCCTATTCAAATACATAATAAATTTCTTCCTTATTCACATCAAAGTATTATATTGCCCCTAGATGTAGGACTGGGAATGCTAGTCTTCTAGGTACTAAAAACGAAAATTAGTGTTTTGATAAAGAAGCCTTTATTATTGGGCTATAATTTGGAACTCACAAATTTTTATTTGTAATTTAAGGAAGTTGGCAGTTCTAGCTATGTTCATACCAGCATAATAAAAGTTAAAAGTCACAGAAGAATTAGATGTAACTACCACAGTAGTTACAGTGCCTTTAAGCATCTTCCTCCTTAGAGTACTACATTCTTTCACTCATTTTAGGTGCAAAACAAGGAAATAAAACTCCCCCTATTACAGTTATGTACTGATTCTTGCATATAAAATGTGTTGAAGGGAGTGTTCCCTGCCTTGTGAGTCAAGCAAGACACCAGCCATCTGCGTGTTTCTAAGGAAAACTTTCAAAGAAGTAAAAGTATGCACTAATAAAACAATCGATGGCTGCGCACGCTGGCGCACACCTGCAATCCGAGCACTTGACAGGCTGAAACAGGAGACTCACCGCAGGTTGGAAGCCACTTTGAATTAGAGTGAAACTCTGTCTCAACAAAACAAAACCTCCACAAACAAAAACATCAAATGATAAAAACCCCCCATATGTCTCTGACTGAGGCCCTTAAAAACTAACTTTACAAAGAATGAAGCCAGGTCGTTCATTGCACAACGTGAAGCAGCGCTTGCACCACAGAAAACAGAGGAAGTAATACCGAGGCTACCACCGGACTTTCACAGAACACGCCGTTCTCCCTAAAATAGAGAAGCAGGATCCACACGCCTAAAAGATTAAAAAAACCAAAAGGGACACGAATGGGGTGAGGTTGGATATTGAGACACAGCTGTAGGTGAATGGAATTAAGGGTGTCAATTCTGCCCTGCTACAGTGCCAGTTTTGGACCGGGAAAAGTGTCTCCCTAAGCACTTTCTCTAGACGAAGCAGGGTCTCAGTACCCAAACAAAGAAGGCGCCACTGCCGCACTGCGCTCTGGTATTCGTAGTCATATGCCCAAGTAGGTGATGGCCAGGAAACAACAGGGTCCGAAGACAGAGTAGGCCCCTCTCTTCTGCCTCTAGCTCTTTCAGCCACACACAAAGGACCGCGCTACCTCCCCCTCGCCCCGCCCGCCGGGACTTGTAGTTCCCGTTTGCCCAGCCAAGCCGCAAAGGGGGAAGCGGCCAGACTACAGCTCCCAGCAGCCTCCGCGCCCGAGCCCCGCACCCTCACCCTCCATCTTGGCTGCGGTCGAAGCCTCCATTTTCGCTCCCTCCCCCCACTTTAGTCATCACCACCGCTACCACCAGGCGCGCCCCCCTGGATTCAACTCCTAGCTACGGTTCTGCGGCCTGACAGGAGGCCCAGACAGTTGAATAGAGAACGAACGGAAAATCCCGGATAGGAAACAGGGTGGGTGCTTCCCCACTCGGAGCTTCAGAAGTGCCCACCTTGACTCAAAAGTCTCTCTCGTTAGTCTTGGTCTTCTGTCTGCTCTTAGCTGAGCTTCTTCTACCCCCCTACTTGGACCCGGAGGTCGTACTCACCCCAACAGCTCAGCGCCCCCTTTCCAGCGCCGCCATAAGCAGCACGGCCCGGTACGTAGGAATAAATCTCGCTTCTCTCGCGAGAGTTACAGGCTCCGACTGCGTGCGCTGGGAGGGGGGAAATGTGCTCCTCCTACGCTTGCGCAAAAGGGCTGAGTGACGCCAACTAGTGGTCTGCGTTCAGCCACAACCAAGATGGTTGTTATCTTTTACGTTTCTTCCCTGGCCCGAAAACAATTTCAGTGTTTAGTGAGACCGCTGGGACTCTAAGGACGAGGTGGAACATGATTTTAGGCGTCTCTGGACTTCACCAATTTGAATATATTTTACCCTGCGAGGCTAGGCTAAACCCTGAGAATCTACAGTGATATCATAAAAAGAGGGTCTTTTTCCCCAAAGATAATCCAAAAGTCCTCAAACCTCAGTTTCTCTCTGTTCGCAAGACAAGCGTTCTTTCTCTTGTTTTTTATCTTAAAATAAAATTTCATTACTATAGCGTTAAGTTTTTAGTCGAGTAATTTGAAAACCTAAGCGAGACGTTTGCCTTCCAGAAATTACATTGCTTGCAACAGATAGGCAAGAGTGAGAAAGGTACAATCATCACTTCAAAATAAAGCAAGACCAAGAAAGCCCAAACTCCCTCAGCTGACCTTCCTAATTACCAGGCGATATTAGTAGTGTATTAAGAAGCCCGAATCAGGCTAGCACACACCTGTAGTCCCTTATATTTCAGGAGTTTACCATAGACTGTCTTTCGAAAGCTGCTGCTCAAATTCCTCTGTTGAAATTCTCAGTTGATCGTGTTTCTACCTCCCCTCAGGAGCCCTAGTTTTGAAAGATATTATATACAAATCAATTCTGAATGTTTGTGGCTCCCAAGCCTATGTATTTGTTAACTTTTGCTTACTGTCAATATCATAAAGGTAAACTATCAAAACTTTAGTAGCTGCAGGGAGCTGGGTGTAAGTGGCTCAGGCCTATAATCCCAGAACTGGGGAGGCAGAGGCAGGAGGATCACGAGGAGTTCGAGGCCAGCCTGGGCTACACAGTGAAGTGAGTTCAGGGCCAGCCTGAACTACAAAGCAAGACCTTGTCCCTACCCCCCTCCACATCTCTCTCTCTCTCTCTCCCTCCCATCCCCCCCCCCCCAGCAAGAACTCAAGGGCCAAAGGGGCATTTAGCTTAGTACTACTTTGTCTGCCCTGGTAAGCACAAGGACCTGAATTTGATCCTTGGTTCTGGAAAAAAACAAAAACCAAAAAACCATATGTAAAGACCCAATCCAAAAATGGGCATCTGAAATGAATAGACACTTCTCAGAAGAAAAAACAGCAAATAGATATGAAAAAAATGTTCAACATCACTAGTCATCTGAGAGATGCAAATTAAAACAATACTGAGGGCCGGGGATTTAGCTCAGTGGTTCCAGCGTCTGCCTTGCAGGCTCAAAGTCCAGAGTTCTATCCCCGTAACCACATACAACAATGCTGGGCATGGTGATTTACACCCATCAGCCGTCAGTACCACAGTGCCGGGCATGGTGGCTCACACCTGTAATCCCAGCACCCAGGAGGCAGAGACAGGAGGAATGTTGTGCATCCAAGGCTCACCTGGGCTACATAGTGAGCTCAGGGCCAAACAAACAAAAAACTCCAATACTGAGATTTCCAACTCACTCCAGAGAGAACGGGTGTTATCAAGAAATCAACCAACAGCAAATGTTGGAGGGAGTGTGGGGATAAAGGAACCTTTCTCCACTGTTGGTGGGAGTGTAGACTGGTGCAACTACTATGGAAATGGGAGAACAAGAACTGGAGATTCCATTTGACCTGGCTATTCCTCTTCTGGGTGTCTTTCTAAAGGAATCAAAAGCATCATACCACACTGATATATGCACATCCATGTTTATAGTGGCACAATTTCTAATAGGTGGATATAACCCTTAAGCTCATCCACTGAAAAATGGATAAAGAAGATGAGGGGTTTCTAATGCAATGGAGTACTACTCTACCATTAAGAAGGATGAGCTTGAAAGACATTAGCTAAATGGGTGCATCTTGAGAGCATAGTCAAGTGAAATAAATCAAGTACTCATGTTTAAATACTGCATTATTTCTCTGGTGTGATAAAATGAAAGTGGAAATAAAAA
>PVIR01024099.1:0-26305 GCA_004026965.1 Petromus typicus | reverse complement strand
TTTTCATCTGCATCTCTCAAATGACTAATGATGTTGAGCATTTCTTCATATACTTCTTCCTCTGAAGAATATCTGTTCATTTCAGATGCCCATTTTTGAATTGGGTCTTTAAATTTGGGTGGGCTGATTTTTCTTGAGCTCTTTATATATCTTAGATAGTAACCCCTTTGTCTGAGGAAGAGCTGGTAAAGATTTTTTTCCACATGGTTGGTTGCCTTTTTGCTCTGTTGGTGGTTTCCTTTGCTGTGCAGAAGCTTTTTAAAAGAATGAGGTCCCATTTGCTGATTTCTTCTGCCAATTCCTGTGCTATAGAGGTTTTGTTCAAGAAGTCTTTCTCTAAGCCAGTGTCTTCAAGAGTTTTACCTGACCTGTTTTGCAGCAGGTTTAGTGTCTGTTTAATATTTAGGTCTCTTATCCACTTTGATTTTAGCTTGATACACGGTGAAAGAGCTATGTCTAGCTTTAGTCTTTGGCAAGCTAAAGCCCAGTTATTCCAGCACCATTTGTTAAAGAGGCTATGTTTCCCCCATTGAGGATTTTTGGCTCTTTTGTCAAAGATGAGGTGACTCATTGTATCTGGAGTAGTTTCTGGATCTTCTAGCCTACTCGATTGTCCCTCAGGTCTGTTACTTTACCAGTACCATGCAGTTTTTATCACGGTACCTTTATAGAATAATTTCAGGTTTGGAGTTGTAATACCCCCACCATGTCCCTGTTGCTTATAATTGCTTTTGCTAATCTAGGTCTTTTGTGGTTCCAGATGAAAGTTTGGATTTTTTTTTCTCTAGATCTGTGAAATATGCTGTTGAGATTTCCATCAGGATTGCTTTGAATCTGTATAGTAATTTTGGAAGGCAGAGCTGCAGAGTCAGCAGCCCCCACCATTGCAGTCGCGCCAGGGAGGGAGCCCGCCGGCCTCCAGGCCCATGCCGGAAGTGCACCCAGGAACTCAGGATAACAGCGCGCAGAGCCAGGGAAGAGGAAGCCAGCGCCATCGCAGCTAGGCAAGACCAAAGCCTGCCTTTCTCCACGTCAACTGCACAAGTGCATCCAGGGACTCTGTATAAAAAGTATACTTTGAAATATTTTATACTTTTATTTCTAATTTCTTCTTTGAGCCACCAGCTATTAAGTAGTATATTCTATAATTCACAGCAAATTTTAAATTTTGTACTGATTATTTTGTGGTTAGTTTCCAGGTTACTTTTCCAGAGTCAGGTAGATTCGCTGAACAATTTCAGTCCTCATAAACTTGTTAAGATTTTGTTGCTGGACATAAGATTGATTTTATTAAATGTTTCCTATTGACTTTAAAACAAAATTAATCTTGCTGTTGTGTGTGATATCCTATGCATTAGAATTGAATCATGTCACTTTATTATGTTGATGGGAGTTTTTTTGCCCTTTCTCATTTGTTTGTGCCAGTGTTTAAACCATTTTCTCTAGTGCTTTTGCCCAGGAGTGTTTGTTCATCTTGCTAGAAAGCATAAGTCCTCTCACTTCTTGAACTAAAATGCCACATGTACATTTGCAATTCTCAAATATATTCCTAATCCAGAACTTTCACTTGGATCAAAGCTTATATGTCTAACTGTTTGCCAAACATCCACTCATTTCTCAGGTGTTTCAGAGTGATGTTAAAACTAAAATCATTATCTTCAACCTCAAACTCCCTGTCTACACATAATTTATCCATCTTACTGAAATAAATTCTAAAATTCAGTTGTTTATGGAAAAAAAGATGAAAGCATCATCATTAGCCTCCATTCTTTCTTTTCTTTCTTCCAGACAGTCTCCCCGTATAGTTCAGGCTGGACTTGAACTCACTAAGTAGCCAACGCTGGCCTCGAACTTGCATCCTCCTGGCTCAGGTTCCCAAGTGCTGGGGTTACAGGCATATGCCACCATGCCCAGCTATTAGCCTCTATACCGGATGTCTTACTGCTCTTCTAGAAAGCCATGGAATTCTTAGATTCTACCGTTTGGACAGCTTTCTAAGCATTCTCCCTTATCCATGCTGATATTGCTCCAACACCTTCTGTTTGAATCCTTTCAAAAGCTTTTAATTAGCCCTTCCATTCTTACTCTCTAATCTGCCCTCCATATAAGTGGCAAGGTTATCATTACAAATCATAAATCTGACCTATTACTCTTCTACTTAACATCCTTAAATTGCTTCTTATTACCTGTAAGTTACATTTCAAACATCTGAGGCTTGCAATGATGTTTTATTTTTCTGTAGTGGAGCATCTTCTTGCATTCCATCTCAGCTTTTTTTTCCTATTTGGAAGCCATCTTTCATTTTTGCACAAATGGGTTCAAGTGTTAAGTTCTTTGCCCACTTTTAACTAGAACAGAATGCTTCTTCTACTGTTCCCTTACCAAATGCAATACGGTCTGTTACCACAAAACGTCTTCCAACTTATTTTACTTAATTTTCATGGGCTTGTGACACTAATAACCCAGACTCTGAACAACTCAAAATTATGAACCGTGACTTATTCATGTTTGTGGAATGCAGTACTGAACTTGGTAGATAATGGATACAGAATAAATGTTGGTTGATTAGGTAAATAGAATTTAAGAACTATGTAAAATTTGTTATGATTTCACTCTTTTATATTAAAATCTTATCAGTGTTAACACTCTTATTATATTAATGTGATCACCACTTATATTTGATCAGAAACAACCTTTGTTAGTGAATAGCTGTGTTGTGTCTGTGAAATCCTCATCGCTGTAGGCTATGTCTGGTATTTCAGTTAATCCATTAAGCTACCATAGAAATAAATGGGAGGATAAATGATTTAGACAGAGTCTTTAATGTGACATCCCTCAGCAGAACTACTTGTTCATTTTACAACCTAGCAGAGCAGAGAAACTACTATAACAACCACACCAGGTGATATTGAGAATAAAAGTCCTTAAAAATCTCACTGGCTAAGGTAATTGTCATCCCTGAGCCTTGTTCATATTTCCATCCTCTGTCACAGTGAAAGTTGATAAATCAAATACCGTAAGATCATTTAAAAAGTTTCCCTCTTTCATCTCTCCCCTCCAACCCATTACTAAATCCTACTGATATTCCTAAAAAATATATCCTTTCTGTCTATTTCTTTTCATTTTCACTGTCACCATCCTTTTCCAAGATGTCAACATTTTATAGCATTATGTAATTCTTCACCATAGTATTTATCATAGGTCTTATAATTTCTAATATCTCCCTTGTGTACTACAAGCTCTTCAGGGACACAGTACTATACATTCTGAAGCTGTACTCTTTCACATATTTCATTTTATTTCAAATATGAATGTGGGTGATAACAGCTAATATATTCCCAAAATATTATATTTATATATTGGCTGACTTTCCAGAGAAAACGTTTTAGGACAATACTTACTAAATGGTGATCTGCAGAATGCTAATCAGACAATCCTCATTAAATGACAGGCCAGCTGTAAAGTTTATCTGTGTGCTTGGTAATTGTGGTACTCACTTCCTATGTTCAAAGCTTTCATATATACTCCAATAAGGCAAACAAGTTAACTCTATGTAGCCCGAGATTGCACTTATTCCATCTGAACATCCCCTTTTCACAGTCTATTCATTAATATCCTATCAAATGGTGTATTACGGATATAGTTTATAAAATGAATCATAAAATGAAATTCAGAGACTAACCTAAAATGTAGGAAAAACATAAAGACTGGAGGGGCTTGAGTCAGCTCTGAAATCATCTTGTATATTTAAAGATATCTCCTTACTAAACCCATAACAGCTTGGCGAGGCCATGCCGCCAAAGCACCAATACTGTGATCTGCTTCCCAATCTGTACAAAGTTGTTTCAACCCAGAGGGTCTAGGTACCCTTGGTGATTTTATCCAACAGCCTTGGGAAGCTCAAGAGGTCCATGCTGTCTTCTTCATAAAACTGAAGTCATTTTAGAAACTGATCATTTCATTGTTACTCCTTAGTTCTGTTTAACTTTTCCCCTAGATTGAAAAAGAAACATTTGAAAATCACAATTCAATAAGTTGAGAATGTCTGTAGCCCATGGAAAACCTTTAAAACCATGCAAATCTGTGGCCATTCCCTAAAACATGTCCTACTGGTGACCCAAGGGCACATATATCTTCTTTTACTGTCTTTCAGTTGTCCTCTGCATCCCCTTACAACATGCTGGAAACAAATCTATCATCACGGTGAACACTCCTGAGTGCACTGACTCCTTTTATTACCTTTCCATCTCAATAAAAAAAGTCACTATCTTGGATAAGGCAAATTCCCCCCCTGAATCACTTGCCCTGAGGGTTTCTGCTTTAAAATTTCCCTATTTTCCTGTGAAGGTTCAGGAATAGTTACTGAACGTTTTCTTTTTTTGTTCCAAGCACTGTCCAGGGTACTGCAGTTTATAAGTGAGAATGAAATAGTAAGTGTACCTGCTCTGCTAGAGTTCACCTAGTTAGATCATGAATGCCTCCCTCTCTACTATCTCCTTTCCCTCAACCTTCAAAAATGCAATATTTTCCCAATCCTGTTTCCTGTGTGAAGGTTCCCCTACTTTCCCCAGTTTGTAAAACGATCACTCTAGAGCACAGATTTAACAAGCTTTCACCCCAGCCTAAAACCATGTGATTCTCCACTATGTACAAGCTAAATTCCCAGCTTCTTAGCAAGACACACAGGAATTTACAATATGACCGCTTGATCTAATTTCCCCCAAATCCCTATTACAAAGGTTGTTCTCAAGGCTGGGACTTGAGTGAGGATTTGGGGGGCATGATTCTCAGAGCGAGCACCCTCTTCAATATTTATACCCTATGAACTTCACTCAGCTTATCCTAGTCATAATGCTACTTGTACTGAAGCCACATAGGAAAGCTCCTGTGTCCCAGAGCAAAAGATATGCCTTTACATCTTTTTATCTTTATGGTATCTCCATTATTTTCACTACTTCCTCTTTCTCTCCCACCCTTAAAGATAATTTGTAATATTTTCATTTACCTTTGTTTAATAGAGCATAAGGCCCATGACAATAGGTGTCATATCAATATTACTCACTGTTGTATCAGTTAGAAGATGGAAGGATGACATTATGTTAATTTAAAAGCCAGTTTCTCCACAGAAACGTCCTTGATACTTCTGCAACTCTGAAAGTTCAGCTGTCTTAGCTTTTGTGCATATACAATTCTCTATAGATATAAGTCAATTATAGCTTTGTCACACTGCAAGATAGTCTAGTATTTCTTTTCTACTATATATTTTTAATAAGCTTTTATGCTAGGACAGTTTCAGATTTGCAAAGATAGTATAAAGTTCCCACATACTCTATCCTAGTTTTTCCTATCATTGTCTTACATTAACACTGTACATTTTTCTCAATTCATGAGCCAACACTGATAGATTGTGGTTATGATTTAGATATGGAGCGCTCTCCCTTATGAATTCTCATGTGTGGCAAAGGTAATTGGATCATGGGTGTGCTATGACTGAGTATGCTGATAGGAGTTAGGAAATGGTCAAAAGAGGTAGGTCCCTGGCAGCACACCTGAGACTATTTATTTCTCTTCCTGGATCCCCTCTTCTCTCTCTCTTCTTTCTGGTCACACAACCTGAGCAGCTTTTCTCCACGATGCCCCTCTGCCATGTGATTTGCATCTTGGATCAGCTGGTCATAGCCAAAATAAACCTCTTCTCCTGGAAGTTACGGCTGAGAAGTGTTTTGTTCCAGTGACAAAGGAAGTTACTAGGTGGTTACTATTAACTCAAGTTCATACTTTACTCAGATTTCCTCAGTTTTACTTTAAGGTTATTTTTCTGTTCCATGGTATCTATGACACACATGACATTCATTAGACATGACTCCTTAAGCCAGTAGGTTGTGACAGTTCTTTCAGCTCTTCTTATTTTTGACAACTTTAAAAACACTGAGGGTTGCCCATCATTATTTTATACAACATATTTCAATCATTTATTTCTTTCAGATTCTATCACAATTTACTCCTGCGGAGCAAGTTTCAATAAAGACAACCTCAAAAATACAGTGCCAGTGTCACAGCATCAAACCAAACAGACACTATCAATATTTGTGAATCTTGATCACCTGGCTTTCCATAAGGTTTTTCAGGTTCCCTCTTGTTCTTCTTTTCAGGTTACCCTTGTTCTTCTCGACCTTCCCATACTCTATTTTTTGGAAGAAAAACCAGAGCCCACACTTAGGTATTTCAGTTAATACTTTATCAAGCTTCAAGACCCAATACAAAAGTGGGCATCAGAAATGAATGCATACTTTCATATGAAGAAGTACTGATGATCAGTGGCTACATAAAAGAATGTTCAACAACACTGGCCATTTGAGAAACACAAATTAAAACAAAACTTAGATTTTATCTTACTCTAGCGAGAATGTCTGCCCTCAAGAAATCAAGCAATAACACATGCTAGTGAGTGTATGGAGGCAAAAGGAGCCCTTTACTACTTCCATAAGAGCACATCCTTATTGCTAGCCTTGCGAGATTCTCCAGGTTCATACTGCATAACCTTTGCTCCTGTGTTTGACTCTTTCATGTTTCTATGGAAATCTAGTTTCCTTTATTAAAGAATGGTGTTGAGGACCAGAACCCTGGTGTGGGATGTGCTCCTTGACTGTGCCATTTCTTCTTATTTCTTCCAGCTGAGAAAGTAGGGAGATATAGGTGTACACTTAACCCATGTTAGATATCTATAGATATGTGTATCTGACCCACACAAGTTAAATAATAGTTCTTAACAGTCATTTAAAAATTATCAATCCCAATTATCTTGATGATTGTTAAATATAAATTCTATTGTGATTAATACTTATAATTACTATTTAATAATTTCTCTTTAATCTTCACTACATGGATTATTCTAACTTCCTCCCCTGTAAACTTACCTGTGAATTCCCATTTCCACAGTGAGAATCAGCGATCATTTGTTGCTTATTTACTTAATTTTTCACTTCTAGTTTTTCTGTACAGCAGTATCAGAATTGTGAATTTGTATCCCCCACTGGAACCAAATGTATTATTATATCAGAACACTTCTGTAAGAGGTTCTCTTGCCCTTAGTCTTACAGATGCCTCATTTCCAAAGTTACTGGGGACACCACCGCCTCTTCTCCTCCCACTAGCTTCAGTGAGATTGTTCAACATACTCTTAATAGATTTCCATCCTTCTGTTATTCCACATTTCATCTTGTGATTCCTTGGCCTCCTTAATACTTCTAAATTATCCTATATTAAGGTTTATTCTTTGTATTGTAAAGTTCTACAATTTTTGATAATGCTTTAATGTCTTATATTCCTTATTCTAGTATCTTATAGAATACTTTTACTTCCCTAAAAATTTCCCCAGGCATTACCTTTTCAATTCTCCTTCTTTCAAATAGCCGGAAGCTCTGATATTTTTAGTATCTCTATAGTTTTGCCTTTACAAAGAGGTCACAAATATAAAATATTGCAGTAAGTAGCTTTTTCAGAATGGCTCCTTTCAGTTAGCAATATGCATTTAATACTTGTCTACATCTTTTGTAGCCTTATAGATGTTTTAAAATTACTGAACGCTATTCTTTTCAGTAAAAATATCAGTTTGCTTATTCATTCATTTGTTGAAGTACATCTTGGTTGGTTCCCAGTTTTGGAGATGATAAATAAAGCAGCTATATGCATTCACTGCATGATTTTTTTTTGTGTGTGTGTGTGTAAATATAGCTTGACAGACCATCTGTATAAGTATGCAAGGGCATGATTGCTGGATGGTATGGTGAGATTTTGTTTAACTTTGTAAGAAGCTGCCAAAGCTGTCTTCTGAGAGGATGTATCACTTTGTGTTCCCACTGGCAATGAATTAGAGCTCCTGTGTATTGTTTACTTCCCAACAGTTGAGATTGTCAGGGATTCTTTATTCTAGCCAACCCAGTACATGCGTAGTGGTATCCCATTGTTGTATGAGTTTGCAATTCTTTGATGAAAGATGATGTTAATAAACTTAAATACTTATTTGCCATCTGCATATCTGTTTTGAGGTGTCTGCTCAACTTTTCTTTGAATACAGAACGACCTAGAATACAAAGCAATTATGAAGAGAACTCTTAAGGTTAATATTCAAGACTACAGGGGCTGGGGATACAGCTCAGTGGTTCCGGTGCCTGTCTTGCAAGTGCAAGGACCCGGGTGAGATCCCCGGTAACCACATAACAATACTGGGTGTGGAGACTCACGCCCAGCAGCAACCAGTACCGCATAGCACAGTGCCGGGCGTGGTGGCTCACGCCTGTCATCCCAGCACTCGGGAGGCAGAGGCAGGAGGATTGCTGTGATGTGAGTTGGAGGCTGAGCTCAGGGCCAGCCTGAACCACAAAGTGAGACCTTGTCTCAAAAAACCTTAAAAAAAAATTTCAAGACTACAAGTCATAGGTTTTTACAAATAGAAGTGTTTTTCTGAGAAGTGTTCGCACAAACATCTGTTCATGAATGACAATTTTTAATTTTAGTATAATTTGATTTATCAAAGTGTTCATTTATGATGGGCATATTTTTTACCCTATTTAAAAATATCTTTGCCAACCAGAAGGTCACAAAGAATTCTCTAATGATTTTTTCCCGTTAAGCTGTATTGTTTGACCTTTCATATGATATGAGAAATGGATCATTATTAATTTTTAATAGATGAATACTAAATAGACATAGTAATGTGTATTGAAAAACTCTTTTCTCTGCTATATTTGCAACATGACCGTTGTAAAAATAGCACAATTCAAAAGTATGGGTCAAGTTCTAAGCTCTGTATTATCTTTCATTGGTACATTAATCTTCAAATAAACTATCTCAATAACTATATCTTTATGAGAGATTTTGACATATGTTAGTATTTCTCAGCTGTGCCAAATATGTTTTGGGCCCCCAAGTGTAAGTCTGTATTTATTTTATTTTTCTCTTGGGCCATAATTCAGGGCCTGGTGTAGAATAAGCTCTCAGTAAATAACTTTCTTTTCTTTTTACTACAAAACATTTAGAGGAAGTAATTTATGTATTCTCTTTTTATTTCCTTACAACCTTCTTCTTTCCTAGACTGTGGCAATAAATCTTTTACATTTTCATGCCAACAAAATGCTGTTTTACAATATCATCATTTGTAGCAGACAGTGTCCTTTCAGATCTTCTCTGATATTTTTTGTGACCCTCTCGTTTTGGTGTGCTTTTTGTTCCAGAAGTGAGGGCTTGTATCTCCTTTTCAGGCTACTGTCCTTAGATTATCAGAACATCCTCTTTTCATGTGTGCAAAGAACCAGACATGTCTGGAAGTTGATGTTCTTCTTGTACTTTAAATAATCATAAGTTAATGAAGGAGTATGACTGTTCCAGCTCCTTTGTCCTGGACGAGGGTAACTCTGGGACACGATATATATCAAAGTTCCTCTGACTGAAGTGACCTCCTGAGACATCTGTGGTTATCATGTCTTTACCGACCACTGTCTCATCTTTGTTGTGTACCTCTCTCTAGTTTTGTATCACCTTCCCTTGGGAGCTCAATCTTAGTGATTAATTTGCAGACTGATAACTTGTTCCATGGTCTGCTCCTGAGGAAACCTTTTTAGGACAATTTTGACTCAAAGTAATCCTACAAAGTGTAATTTTATACTTGTTTCAGCATCTTTTAAACTATAATTGAGACTTCTTGTTAAATTACAACTACTAAATCTTTCATCAGTAATTAATTGGGGTATATTCCCAAGAAGATATACTGTTTCATGTGATATAGCCAACATTTTGAGAAACAAGGACTGTAGAGTTGGTTGTTTCTAGCTGATACTGACACATTGGAGGGAGAAAAAACAGGTTCAAGTCGGCCAATTACCAACTTAATTCACCATATAAAAGTCATCGTTCTCCATGGCAGCATATGAAGAGTCTCTCATCTCCTTTTGTGAGAAGCAGATAAAGGTCAAGATCAAATTTTTAAGAGGAGGAGAGTGTCAGAGAAAACTGAGTCCATAACCCCAAGTCCTCTGTGCTAGAATTGTGGCTTTCATAAAGAATAAGTCCTAATCTCAGAGTTAGAATGAAGTTAGGTTCATATACTGGAGAACACTGAACTCTCATATCCCCCAAAATAGTGTGAGGCCATACTGTCCACCCTGTCTTGCTAGTAGATAGTACAACAGCCTTGTCTGAAGATGACATAGAGATTTTAGCAGAGACAGATACATTGCAAAACAATACTTGTTCTCAAAAATCTTCTTCTATTTCATTTTCTAACCACTTAATATATAGGTTAAATCAGTAGAGCCCACTTGGGGAAGATATGGTCTTTCTGGGGAAGAACATGTTATAAATCAGAGGAATTACAGAACCTAATGATATGTACAATCAGAAACCGAGAGAACATGTCTGGGTATACTTGATCGAGGCAAGTAGGATATGAAGCTGGATAATGGGAAAGGCTTCTTTGCTTTCAAAGTGTGAGTTTTCTATGTGATGGTAAAAAATCAATCAAGGCATATATATATTATATGTAGGGGGCAAAAGGTTGTAGGGTGGGTAGGTGAATGGGAAAAATGAGAATTAAATCATGTCATATACTGGTACAAATTCTCAATGTTGAGTGCCATCATGATATGTATATATAATGCCATCATGATATGTATATATAATGTACCAATAAAGAATCCGGTTTAACAATGTGAGTATTCTACTGCAACTCAAAATTCAGTATATCATATAAAGGTAACATATTTAAAATAATATAAAGTTACCTGGAGTCAGATCTAGTTTCAGATAACTTGGATAACTCTTGGAAATTTGAAGGAAAACATGGACTACATGAAGTGAGATGAAGTATTTGGATTGCCTTTTTAGAATGTTCTGAAAGGGATCAAATGCTCTTAGAAATGGGTATATTATAAAATACTTATTTCATTAAACCTGAGAGTCCTCGACATGACTGTGTTCTTTGGGAAGGCCTAAATGACACACCATTACTAAAGTGAAAAGAAACGTACTGGTGAGGGACGGTTCCAAAACATTTGAAAAATGCAGACATTTATGTTCTCTATTCTGCTAGACTGGAGCTTAATGTAAAATATATGGCAATGGAATTGAGCTCTCTGATATCAGTGGAAATAATAATATTCCAGAAAAGCCGCAGTCAGGTGACAGTACAGAACTATTGGAGATAAGCTGAATATAATGATTGTAATTATCATTAGAATTCAAGTGGTCACCAGGGGTTCTTCAGTGCTGGAATCTGGAGGAGTGGGACACATACTAAGATAACAAAGAGAAGCATTCTTTAAATACAGGAAGTGAATGAGCAGAAATGTATCTACATTGCCAATATTCAGATATTTTTCCAGTTTTCTTATCTTAGCCATTTCTTCAGTTTCAGAAGTCATGAGCAACCTTAAGGGCATGTTAAAATGAATGTACTAGACCTTCCCTCAAGTAAATTTATTGACATGTATGTGTAGATGTGTACATTGGGAAAAGGGGGATTGTCCGTACGTTTTGAGGGTAGTTGCATCCTGCGTGAGCAAACACTGATATGGGACCTGTATCACAGTGATGCCGCTGCTAGAGGAACCACTTATGTAGTTCTTGGTTCACCTCACCAGGTAGGTCCAGTGGGACCAAAAACATGCCTAGTGTGAGTTTCTGATTTCTTAAACCCAGGGACAAGTTTAGCAATGTGGAAGAAATTTGATTTTTGATCCCTGGGCCTAATAAGAGAGATCTCAGGGAAAGAGCACAGTGAGCTCTTTAAATGTACCCCTCCTTCAGGTCTCAATTGTAAAAAGAAAACAATTCTATGTCCTAAGTGGAATGCTTTCAAAGGCCAAAGAAATAGAGACAAAAATCCATGATACGACCTCATTTATGTAGCAAAAATCAGATATGATGTGGTAGATGAGGATGAGCTAATTCAAATTTAAACAAGAAATAGCTCTAGTGAAGACTTCTGTGCCAGATATCCTACTGTGAGTATAATGGATCATTATTAAAACAGCCCATGGTATTTGATAGTGGCTTTGACATGGAGAAGGATTTGTTTCAATATCCATTGGGAAGAAGAATAGTGAGCTGTTCATATTCACCTGGATAGGCAGCAGTATACACTCATAGTCTTGATGAAGGTCTATTTATAACTGTCTTGTTCTTTACTATGGTATAGTCCAAAAAGATTACGATAGTCTGGTACTTCTACAGGATCTCATATTAGTCCACTAAATCCATAACATAAATTTACTTGACTGTATTCAACAGCAAGCAGCAAATACAGTATTCTGAATTCATGAGCTCCAGGGAATAGAAAACAAATTTTATAAAGACACAATGACTTGTGACATAGTAAACTTTTTAAGGATCCAGTTATCTGGGTCATGCCAGAGTGTCCCTTCTGCAAAAGAGATATTTTATTGCACTGTAACTCACCTGCTACTGAAAAAGTATCACAGTACTTCATAGGTCTGCTTTTTCTGGTGTCATTCACATCATTACTATTTCTATTTTTTCAATAATTATCTTTTTATTAGTACATTTTTTATTATCTTTATTGGTACATTACATATATGCATCATGGTTGCACTCCATAATGGGGATTTGTACCAGTATAAGACACAACTTATTTCTCATTTTTTCCCATAACCCTACCCACCCTACCGCCCCCCCACACACATAAAATTTGTTTCCTTACTTTTTTGTTATAATCTCATTATTTTTCCCCCTTCACCCTATTTTACTTTGAGTATTTTCTATTTCACAATATATAACATACAATTCTAGGACTCATTTACATCTTTATTTTCTCATACCAGAGAAAAGATGTGATATGTACCTATCTGTGCCGTATTTATTTCACTTATGAGGATATCCTCAAGATATGTCCATTTAAGTATAAGTGATTCAATTTATCATTTTTATGGCAGAGTAATACTCCATTCTGTAGAAGAACCACAGCTTTTTTATCCAGTCTCCAGTTGATGGACACTTGGGTTGTTTCCAAGATGTAGCAATTACAAATTGGGCTGCTATAAACATGGGTGCACATATGTCACTGTGATATGAGTCTTCTAATTCTTTTGTGTATATACCTAGCTATTAATACATGTTTGCAGTACATATGGTGACATTCTTCTTGGGGTGTTAGTACATGTGCATAACACATCTTAACTCTTTTTTCATCTTCTTCCACTCCTCTGTCTCATCTCTTTACATTTCTGGGTCTCCTTCTGTTCTGGTTTGTATTTATATATCCTCCAAAAGCCTGATGCAGATGAAGTGAGACTTTCTTTTCCAGAGGTGGTTGAATCTGGAATGTGTGTGATTACCAAGGCACTACACGTGGATAATTAGTTTGGCGCCACTCAAATTCTAGTAGTTTGAGTAAGATAAAAGGGGCAGGAAGATGCTGTTAAACCTTGTTGCCTTTGCTATGTTGTGCATACCATGTTGTTGCTCCTCTGTAATCCCTGCCTTGGAGCCAGTCAATTATGAACTGAAGCCTCTACAAACTGGAAGTCAAATAAACTCCTTCCACTCCTGACACTCTGGGTGTCAGGTATTTTGTATCAGCAATGAGAGAAAAGTAACTAACCTACCTTACCATCTGCAAGAGACCAGTCTCCTTATTTCTTAGTATCTGTGTTGTATTTTGTTCTTTATGGTTTAGATTCCTCAAATAAGAGAAACCGTGCTATATTTGAGCTTGTGTTCTGATTCAGACTTTCCTACAAATGACTCAAGTTTATCCATTTTTTGGTATAATAGCATTCCATTTTGTGTAAATGTCATATTTTCTTTATGAATTCCTCTGTTGATGGAAATATTGGCCTCTTTCAAGATATAGCTATTATGAATTATGTTGCTGTACACATGTGTATGCACATATCACTATAATATGGTGTCTAACTTTTTAGAAACTATACCTAGAAGGAATATAGCTGAGTCAAATGGAATTTCTACTTTAGGTTTATTGAAAACTCCATACTAATTTCCATAATACACTGTTTCCCTAAAAAGAAGACCTTACATGAAAATAATCCATCTTGAAAACTAAAGACCAAAAATGACAGCTTCAAGGCAAGGATAAACTGATTGAAGCTGCCGTTTTTGATCTCTAGTTTTCAAGTTTGATTATTTTTGAACCAGGTCGTATTTTCAGGGAAACACAGTGGTTGTACTATTTCTACCTGTACTTTATTTATTTTAGTAATGCATATTTGTAATACATAATAGATATGCTTGTTGTGGGAAGTTAGTTCACATAAGTATCACATCTTAATCCTTTTAACCTGCCTTTCCCCCCTCTGTCCCCAACCCCTTTCCCATTTTTGAAAGATCTACTTTCTTGTTTTGTATCACTTATCTCTTCTTTAAGTTATTTGTACTTTGAGTTTCTCTCATAAGAGAAACTGTAGGATACTTAGCTTTCTGTGTCTGATTTATTACACTCAGCATTATAGTCTTAAGTCATTTATTTTCCTACAAATAACAAAATTTATTCTCCTTTATGGTTTTGGAATTTTGGAGACTGAGCATGCTGCAGTTGGAAATACTGGACAATTTAGGAGATTAAATTTGAAATCTTATAGTTTTTTTAGAGGAATACATTATTTTATTAGTATATATCAATAATGCCAGATAATGTGATTTGTTCTGCTATATTGATACATGTGTATAACTTATTTTTATTATTTTCATCCTTTTTCTTTTCTTTTAAAATTTTTATTGATACATTATGAATACACATCATTATCGCATTCAACATTGGGAGTTTGTACCAGAATATGACATGACTTGGTTCTCATTTTTTCCCTTTCCCCCACCCTGCCATCCCCCATCCCTTATATACATAATCTTTGTTTCCTTTTTTCTTTATTATTATCACATCCATTTTTCCCTCGTTATTTACCCCTACATGCTCTTCCCTTTCCACAGATGTATAAATAGCGTATCTTTTCTCTGGTATGAGAAAATGAAGTTGTGAATAAACTGTAGTATGTATAGTTGATATAGTGAAATAGAAAAAATACATAATATTATATAACTTTTAAAGTTATATATAATGCATATATTATATAATATAATGTATTATATATTATATATTAAAATTATATAATTATATTATATTTTATTATATAATTATATTATATTTTATTATATAATATAGAAATTTTATATATTATATTTATTGTGATTATATTATATAATCATTATATTATTATATATTATAATTATATTATATTATATATATTTGAGGCAGGGTCTTGCTTTATAATTCAGGCCAGCCCTGAGCTCACTATGTAACCCAGACGAGCCTGGAACTCATAGCAATCCTCCTGCCTCTGCCTCCCGAGTGCTGGGATTACAGGTGTGAGCCACCACTCCTGGCACTGTGATATATGGTACTGATTGCTGCTGGGCATGAGTTTCCTCGCCCAGTATTGTATGTGGTTAGTGGAAGATCAAAAGTGGGCCCTTGCACTTGCAAGACAGGTGCCAGAACCACTGAAGTAAATCCCCACTCCTTTCATCCTTTTCTTCCTTTTTCACTCTTCTCCCCTTTTCTATCCCTAAAAGTCCACCTCTTATTTTCTGTCACCTCTCATGGATGCATGCATATATTTATGTGTGTATGTGTATATGTATATATTTTAGATTGCACTTATAACAGCAAACATGATATTTAGCTTTCTGAGAGCAAGCTATCTTGCTCAACATGATTTTTTATTATTGCATATGTTCAGTACTTAATGATTATATTCATTGTAGGTACACATTTTAATTTTTTTATGCCCCTACCATATATTGGTAGCACTTCCATTTGAAAACAACTATCTCTCTTTTTCCTTTTGTTTCTCCTTTATTTTGCCCTTAGTTTATTTATACAGTGCTGCCTCATTCTCAAACTTAATTCGTTGCATGAGTTTGGAGAACATGGATGCAGTCATGTTTGTCACTCTATGCAGAGTTCAGGAATGGAAGAAAAATTTTGCCAGATGCTTGTTTGTGACCTGAATTGTTCATGAGCAGAAGTATTCATGAACTGAGACACCACTGTATATACAATACTTTAGGTTTCTGATATAAGGAAAGATATATAATGTTTAAGCTTGTGCAACTGACCTATTTTACTCAACGTTATGGTTTCAGAGTGCTTCCATTTTCTTCTATATAGCAGAATAGTACTCTATTATGTATGTATACACACTACATTTTCTTTGTCCATTCATCTTTTGATGGGCATGTAGTCCCTTTCCAACATTTAGCTTTTGTGAACTGTGCTGCTATAAACACATGTATAAGTGCATCACTGTATCGTGATATCTTTAACTCTTTTAGGAAAGACACCTCACAGAAAAGTTAGGTCAAATAGGACTTCTCTTTTTAATTTTAAAGGAATTTCCACATTGATTTTCATAGTAGTTGTACTAGTTTACATTCCCACCAACAATGTAGATTTTCTTTTTCCCTGTGCAGACTTACCAGCATTTATTCTTATTTGATTACAAGCAATCTTTTTGGAGTAAGATGGAATCTTACAAGCAAGGATAATCTTGCAAGAAAGGGTAGTAAAAGGTGTTCAGGCTATAGTGTACACAGCATTTCTGCTGTAGATAAGTGATTTGGTAGAGTCCATGGATTTAGACACATCTGTGTTAGATACAAATGCCAAATGGTAAATTCCAGTGTTGAAGTTGGAAGTACAGATCCAGGGGGGAAGCATAGATCCCCAGGGTTTTGAGGCAAGTCCATATTGTACTCCATTATGAAAGAAACTCCAGGAGTGAAGGAGAGTGGAGAAAGGCTGATCTATGGGTACTGATTTAAACAAGAGCAAGGGCTGCTGATGTAGGTGAGCAACGCAGTGCCTTCCTGGCAAGTGCGAGGCCCTGAGCTTGACTCCTGGTACCAAGAGGGGAGGGGATGACAGAATGGTGTGTATCACTGGTATAGTTTTTCCAGGATAAAGTGTTTTGTACTTGAAATAACCAACCCAATCCCTACCTCTCAAAGGGTGAAAATGGCATGCGAGAACACTGAGGGAACTGACAGATGAGAAGACAACAGGATCCGTTGCTAAAGAAGCAAAAGACTAATCACACAATCCTAAGAACACCTGACCCACTCTGGTGTATATCTGCAAAAACAACTAGGCCACTCACTGAGAAGTGGATACCCAATCTGAATGAGGAGGGTCTTGTAGAGCCTGAGGGAATGAAAATGTGTGACAAGATTCCCCCACAGACAGCCTGGAGGAAAAGAAAGTTGATAAGTGATGCTCCTGTGGTTAGCAGGGGATTCCAGCCACCATTCAGAGCCCACTCTGCTGCCCTGAGAGAGAGAAGGGGTAAGCTACCCAGCCACAGTGGGTACCAGCAGTTGGTCAGCAAACTGAGAGAATTTATGTGGGGAAGTAGAGACCAGGCCCAGCCAGACACTGCTCCCTGGTCCAGCCAGAGCCCTGACTACAAAGGACAGGAGACACACTCTGCTCTGTGACCAGAAACCCAGGTGGGTTACGTTTATTTTTCTTTGCTTGACTGATTAATTTCTCCGCTTTGGTCTAGTTGGGCTGCATTATATATATATATTTTCTTCCCTGTGGTTGTTATTTAGGTCTTCTACATTTATAATTAGCCTGTTCAACCCTATTTTTTTTCTCTTTTCCTTTCAAACTATCTCAATTTTATAAAATTTTTGTGTGAGTGAACAGTGTCTCCAGCCTTTCTGGTTTGCTTCAATGTTCCTTTGTTTCCTCTTTCATGCCTTCTCTCAGTCCTCTCCTCCAGTATCTACAAGCGTGGGTACCAGCAGTTGGTTATCCTTTGCCCTCCAGCCTTGCTTCTACTATATTTCTCTTCATTGATCTCTATTTCATCCGTTATCCCCCTTATATCTCCCTCCCACAGGAAAAAGTCACTCTACTAAAAGGAAAATCGCTGATACAAGCATTTGATTTAAGATTTAATAGTTGAGCCCGCTCAAAGGTTTGGAACTAATAGTGGCCATAGGTTGTCGGTTGTTACACTGTGCTTTATACTATTGATGCTGCTAATTGTACTATGTTAGCCAGGAAATCACACCTGCTGTAATTAATTGTTCTCTAGTCTATGACAAAGATGCATGTCTTGTGTCACAGCCACCACCACAGTCCAGTACCAAAGAACTGGATGCTAAACTGAATATATAGCAACCTCTCATCCTCAGTAAATTAGAAAGGTATGATCTTGGGATAACCATGAAGACCAAGATCTACTCACACTTAGAAGACCACTCTGAGGACAGTATTTCCTAGAGAAGCTTTATTAATAGTAATGAAACTTTTCTACCATAAGAAAGTTACAAGGCACAGCATAGAGAATGAAATAAAATTATAAAATAGAAAATGACCAGATGTAGAAGCACAATGCAACCCTAAATGTCAAGCCCACTGAAACAAAAAGAGGGGGCAGAGACATAGAGGAATTGGACACAACCTACCTGAACTTACTGGAATGATAGCTATAGAAGTAAACCAACAAAAGAAAGAGGCTATAGGAAAAATAATCCTCCAACTAAAAAAGAAATGACAATCAAAATGATGGAAATCATGAACATCTGACACAGAAAAGAAAAGGAATACATGAAACAAATTCAAACATATCCAGGAGATTAAAAACTCCGTGAAAATATAAGCAATCATTGACACTAGGGAGAAGACAGAATTTCAGATCTAGAAGATACAATTAGAGTTACTGACAATGGAAAGAAACATATCTTAAAAGCAACAGGAATCCACAAAAAAATCAATCCAACAATCACAAGATGATGCAAAGAAAAACAATATGAGACTGGAGTTAATGAAAGAGCAGGAGAAAATGTGATTGCTGTAAAAAACCTGTTCACAGAAGTTATGGCAGAAAACTTCCCAAACATGAAGAAGGAATGAGACATACAAATAAGTGAGGCATACAGAATTCCAAATATTCATGACCAAAATAAATCAACATGAAAGCATATAATAAGAAAAATCTCTAAATTCAGCACTAGAACAGAAAATTAAAAGCTATCACAGAAAAGAAACAAATTACCTATAAAGGAAAGTCCATCAGAACTACAGTACACTTCTTAAACCATGAAGGAAAGAAGATCATGGAGTGAAAGTATTCCAGCCCTAAAAGAAAGCAACATCCAATGCAGATTGATATACTGTCTTTCAAAAGGTGGTCTTTAAAAGACTGTGCTTCAAAATCAATGCAGAAATAAGATACTTCCATGACAAAGAACAACTGGAGAAATTCACAACAAACCAGCTCTACAAAATGTTGTAATAGGCATTTTGGAAAAATAAAATGAAAACCACAATTCCAAGAACACGAGTAGAAAGGATCCACTAGATAGAACCAACAATTAAATAGAGGGGAAAGACAAGGAACCAACAGCAAGAAAGTAATATGACAGTGATAAACAAATACATGTTAGTTATAACCAACAATATGGATGGTCTCAATTGACCAATCAAAATAAACATACTGAAAGAATAGATCAATAAAAAAGACCCAATAATATCTGTATATAAGAAACACCTTTAACTCAAAAAGGAATTCATAAATTGAAAGTCAAGGGACTGAAAACAATTTTCCATCCATCAAGCAACCAGAAAATAGGATGGGTAACTATCTTATTTGCAGACAATGTGAATTTCAAGTGAAGACAGACCAAAAGAGACACAGAACATCAAAACATACTTGTTAAAGGAAAATAAAGAAGAGATAACAACTGTATAAAGCAAACGTTAGCAAACATGACAAATCTGATAAGCAGGAACACAATTGTAATGAAGGATCCAAACACCTTACTCTCACAAACAGATAAAACATCTAGACAAAAAAAATGAACAAAGAAATATCAGAACTGAACCAAACTTGTGAACAAATGGACTTAGTATATGTCTACAGAATTTTTTAACCCAAAGCATCAGAATACATACTCTTCTCAGCAGCACATGAAATCTTTTCCATAATGGACCATATACAATGCCATAGAACATACTTAAGAAAATGTAAAAGAATTGAAATAATCCTGTGCATATTATCTTTCCATAGTGCAAAGAAAATGAAAATCACAAACACTTCAGAAACACACGGAAGTTAAACAACATCCTCCTGAAAAACTAATGGATCACAGATGAAATTAAGGAAAAATTAAACCATATCTACAATGAAATAACAATGATGACACAACATAGGGGACACAATAAAAGCGAGCCTAAGAAGGAGATTTATAGCGGTGAACTCTCACATGAGGAAAACAGAACGAAGTCAAATAAACAACCTTATTCTGAACCTCAAACTTTTAGAAAAAGAACAAGTCAACCCCAAAGAATATAAGAGCAAATTTTAAAGATTAGAGCAGAAATTCATGTAATTGTGACTAATAAAACAATACAAAGAAGCAATGGATTGAAAAATTGGTTCTTTGAAGGATTAAATAAAATTGAGAAACTCTTAGTCAATCTTATCAAAGGGGGGAAAGAGAAAACTCAGATTCATACAGTTAAGAATGAAAACGGTGAAATTATATCTAATCCTAGAGAAATCCAGATAATCATCAATATCTACTTCTAGAACCTCTATTCATTTTAAAAATCTTTTTGATTTTTTTTTTCTTTAGGTTTTTTGAGACAGGGTCTCGCTTTGTAGTTCAGGCTGGCCCTGAGCTCAGCCTCCAACTCACATCACAGCAATCCTCCTGCCTCTGCCTCCCGAGTTCTGGGATGACAGGCGTGAGCCACCACGCCCGGCACTGTGGTAAAAGATACTGGTTGCTGCTGGGCGTGAGTCTCCACACCCAGTATAGTGTGTGGTTACAGGGGATCGAACCCAGGTCCTTGTGCTTGCAAGACAGGTGCTGGAACCACTGAGCTAAATCCCCAGCCCCTATTCTTTTTTAAAATCTTTATTGGTACATTATGAATACAAATCATCATTGCATTCAACTTTGAGAGTTTGTACCAGAATATGATATGACTCGATTCTCATTTTTGCCCTTTCCCTCTGCCCTGAAGCTCCCCACCCCCTATATACATAAGCTTTGTTTCCTTTTTTATGACTACTACATTCTTTTACCCCTTGTTATTTATCCTACATTCTCTTTACTTTTGAATATTTTCTATTTCACAATATCAACTATACATACTACAACTCATTTACAACTTCATTTTCTCATACCAGAGAAAAGAAACAATAGTCACACATCTGTGACCTATTTATTTCACTTATAAAGATGTCCTCAAGGTATATCCACTTGAGTATGAATGACTCAATCTTATTGTTTTCAATGGGAGAATAATACTCCATTCTATAAAAGAACCACATCTTCTTTATCCACTCTCCAGTTGATGGACATTTGGGTTGTTTCCAAAATTTAGCAATCACAAACTGAGCTGCTATAAACATGGGTGCACATATGTCACTGTGATATGAATCTTTTAATTCTTTTGTGTATGTATTTAGGAGAGCAATGGCCAGGTCAAATGGGACCTCCAATCCTAGCTTTTTGAGGAATCTCCACACTGATTTCCACAGAGGTTGTACGAGTCTACATTCCCACCAGCAGTGGAGAAGGGTTCCTTTTTCTCCGAAGACTCACCAACATTTGTTGCTGGCTAATTCAGAAATGGCAGCCATTCTTCGTGGAGTGAGATGCAATCTCAGTGTTGTTTTCATCTGCATCTCACAAATGACCAATGATGTTGAGCATTTCCTCACATACTTCTTAGCTGCTTTACTTCTTCCTCTGAAAATATCTGTTCACTTCAGATGTCCATTTTTGAATTGGGTCTTTAAATTTGGGTGGACTGATTTTTTAAAACTCTTTATATATTCTAGATAGTAACCCTTTGTCTGAGGAACAGCTGGTAAAGATTTTTTCCCATATTGTTTGCCTTTTCTCTCTGTTGGTGGTTTTCTTTGCTGATCGGAAGCTTTTCAATAGAATGAGATCCCATTTGTTGATTTCTTCTGCCAGTTCTTATGCTATAGAGGTTTTGTTCATGAAGTCTAAGCTAGTGTCTTCAAGAGTTTTAATAGTGTAACCTATTTTACAGCAGGTTTAGAGCATGTGTTTTAATATTTAGGTCTCATATCCAGTTTGATTTTAGTTTGGTACATGGTGAAAGAGATAGGTTTAACTTTTGTCTTTGGCAGATTATAGCCCAGTTTTTCCAGCACCATTTGTTAAAGAGGCTATCTTTCCTCCATTGAGGATTTTTGGCTCCTTTGTCAAAGATGAGGTGGTTCAGTGTATCTGGACTAGTATCTGGATCTTCTAATCTACTTCACTGATTCTCAGGTCTATTACTTTGCCAGTACCATGCAAAAAGAACCTCTAGTCTAACAAAATGGAAAACGCAGAAGAAACATACAGATTTCCAGATGCATATGAGTTACCAAAGCTGAATCAAGAGGACAACACAATTCTAAACAACCGAATATCTGTTAACAAAAATCTAAAGAGTAATTAGAAAACTACCAACAAATATAAGCTCAGGTCCTGATGGATTCACTTCTGGAATCTACAAGAAATTTAGAGAAGATCTACTGCCGAGTCTCTTTAAACTCTTCAGTGAAATAAGAAAGGAGGAAATCTTCCCAAAATCATTCCTGGAAACAAGTATTACCCTGATACCAAGCCTTGAGAAAGACCCAAATGAAAAAGAATACATAGACTAATCTCCTGAGTGAACATAAATGCAACAATTCTTAATAAGGTACAGGAAAACAGAACACAGAGAATCATCAAGGTCACACTCTATGATCAAGCAGAATTCATTCCAGGGATGTGGGGATGGTTCAACGTATGGAAATCAATAAATGTAATACATTACATCAACAGAGCCTAAGACAAAAATCACATGATAAGCTCAATAGATACAGAAAAAGGATTTGACAAAGTCCCACATCCATTCATGGTAAAACCCTACAGAAAATAGGAATAGACTATCTTTACCTCAATCTGATAAATGTCATCTATGACAAACCACCATAATACTTAATGGTCAAAAATTGAAAACCTTTCACTAAAATCAGGAACAAAACAAGGATGTTTACTATCACCACTCCTGTCACCACTAACATAATTCTGGAAACATTAGCTAAAACAATTAGAGAAGAAAAAAAAGAATAAAGATAGGAAAATTATCATTATTTGCAGATAACATGATTTTCTACATAGAAGGCTCCCAAAACTTCACCAAAAAGTTTCAAGATTTAATAATGAAATTCAGTAGCATAGCTGGATACAATGTTAACACTGAAAAATCAGTAGTATTCCTGAACATGAACAATAAAATCACTGAAAAAGAAACAATGCAAAAAAGAACTTCAGCAATAGAACCAAAAAAGGAGAAATACTTAGGAATCAATAAAATAAAGAACCTCTACATAGAACATTACAATACTCTTAAAAAGGAGATTAAAGAGGATCTCAGAAGATGAAAAGAATCCCCTGCTCTTGGGTAGGAAGAACCATCATAGTAAAAATGGTTATATGCCCCAAATTTTTGTACAGATTTAATGCAATCCCAGTCAAAGCACCATTAACATACCTCATAGAACTAAAGAGGGAACTCCTAAAATTCATTTGGAGCCAGAAGAAATCTGGAATAGCAAAAACATTTTTAAGCAACAAAGACAGTTCAGGGAGCATCACAATCCTTGATTTGAAACTATATCACAGAGTCACTGTGATAAAAATGGCATGGTATTGGCAACAAAATAATAAAATAAAAAACTAAATAAACCTGAGGATCAATGGAATCAATTAGAAAAGACAGAAACAACACAGAACATAGTCAGCCACCTTATCTTTGACAAAAGGGTCAGTCATATTCACTGGAGGAAGCATTGGCTCTTTAATAAGTGGTTCTGGAAAAACTGGCTTTCTACATGCCAAAGATTAAAAGTTGACCCACATCTATCACTATACACTAAACTACAGTCAAAGTGAATTAGATATCTAAATATTAAAATGGAAAAACTAAATCTTCTGTAACAGAGAATAGGTAGATCTCTTAAGGACATAGGGGTAGGAAACAGCTTCATGAGGAAAACCCTAACTGTACAGAAATAGTGCAAAGAATCAACAACTGGGATCTCATCTAATTAAAAAGGTTTTGCACAGCAAAGGAAGTCAGAAATAAAATAAAGAACAACTGACAAAGTGGGAAAAATTTAGCCAGTAGCTTCTTAAATAAAAAATTAATATCCATAATATACAAAGACTTGAAAAATTCAGACACCAAAATGTAAAGACCCAGTCCAAAACTGAGCGTCTGAAGTGAATAGACATTTGTCAAATGAAGAAGTAGAAATGGTCAACAAATCTATGAAAAAAATGTTCATCATCTAGAGTCCTTTGAGAGATGTGAATGCTAAGATTCTACCTCATTCTAGAAAGAACGGCTATTGTCAAGAAATCAACCAATAACAAATACCGGCGAGGCTATGAGGAAAAAGGAAACTTCTCTACTTTTGGTGAGAGTGCAAACTGGTGCAACCACTGTGGAAATCAGTGTAGAGATTCTTCAGAACATAATGAAGCTATTTCCCCCTGCTCGGCTTCTTCCTGAAAGATTCAAAAGTATCATACTGAAATGATATCTGTGCACTTATGTTTATTGCAGCATATTTTAATAGTTAAGTCTTGGAAACAACTCAAATGCCCATCAACTGATGAATGAATAAAAAAGATGGAGTTTTAAAAATATAAAATAGAGCATTACTTAGTCATAAAGAATGATAAACTTCAGACATTTATAGCTAAATGAACTCAACTTGAGAGTATATTCTTAAGTGAAATAAATCAGACATGTAAATATCACACTATCTTTCTAGTGTAAGAAACTGAAACAGTAAATAAAGACCTATAAAATAGTATAATAGTATATTGTACTATTTTAAAATAGTATATAACAGTAAATAAAGACATATGAAAATGTATAATGCATAATATGAAGTAGGAAGGAACTGTTAAAAAGAAAACTGTTAAAGACGATGGAGGAAAGGTGAAAAATCAATAAAAGGAAAAAATGGAAACAAAGTTTTGTAAATGGCAGAGAGGAGGTTGAAGGGATAAATAGAGGAGTGGGAGAAAGAGAGGAATCAAGCTATATTATGTATTCCCAAGCTATACTATGTACTCCCTAAACTCCCTTTAACAAATGTGAACATTATATATATCTGAATTGTACCAATAAAATTAATTAATAAAAAATAGAAGCAAGAAGTTCTGATATGCTATTGTATAGTAGTCTAACTATAAATAATAATAATGTGTTGCATATTTAAATATTCTAGAAGAAAAGATATTAACACTTTTCACCATAAGCAAATAACTAACGTTTATGTTAATTTGATTAATTTAACTTGTTTAAGTTGATTTAAATATTACACAATATATATATTATACATATATATAATACACATTTCCCATTAATATGTTCAATGATATGATTTTATATATCAGTTAAAATAGATTTAATTTAAAAGAGAAAGTAGGACCTATTCTTTTATGAGCAGAACTTAATATTAAAATGAATGAAATAATAAGTAAGAATACTCATAATAAAAAGTAATATCCTTCAATAATGGCAAAATTCTTTTAAAGCACTAATCTTTTAGCACTATGGTTTTCTAATAAGCAGTTACTGAAGACTTGTTTATCTTTCATTTTTAAAATGTTATTGATACAACTTAGATATACATAATGATCCTATTCATCATAGAGAATTTATACTTGTACATGATATATCTTGATCCCTCTTTTTGCCCCATTCCCTCCAGTCCTCCTTCTCCTTCTTATTTATATAGCTTTGTTTCCATTTTAACCTTCTTTTCTCATTTTTTTCCCTTTCTTTCCCTTTCCCCTCCCTCTTCCTATTTCTCCTTTTCTTTTGAATAATTTCTTCCTACTTCACAATATCTGTTATATATTTTGGTCTTTACACTTTTCAGATGAAGAAATACACATCGAAATAAATATAAGAAGGGGGTTGGGGATTTAGCTCAGTGGTTCCGGGGCCTATCTTGCAAGCGCAAGGGCCCGGGTTCGATCCCCGATGACCACATAACAATACTGGGCGTAGAGACTCACCCCAGCAGCAACCAGTACCACACACCACAGTGCCGGGCATGGTGGCTCACGCCTGTCATCCCAGCACTCGGGAGGCAGAGGCAGGAGGATTGTGATGTGAGTTTGAGGCTGAGCTCAGGGCCAGCCTGAACTACAAAGCGAGACCCTG
>PVIR01024098.1:0-26310 GCA_004026965.1 Petromus typicus | reverse complement strand
TTTTCAAATGAGAAAACTGAGACTTAGAATGTGTGACATGCCCCAGGACCCTTTCATGTCAGTGTCAGGCCTCAACCCAGGTTTTGTGTGCCTTCCTCTTCTCGCCCCGCTCACTGACCGCACTGCGCGCGAAGCACAGGGCTGTGGGCCCCATCCTCTGTCCCCTGCAGCCGGCAGCCTAGCTCGGGCCTCGGCCTCCGTCCTCTCCGAAGCTCCTGGGGAGACAATGGCGGGGCCGGTGGGGAAGGCTAGAGCGCGAGTGCCCCCCTGCCTGCTGCCCTTTGTCTTCCCGCCTGTGCCCCTGCACACCCCGGGAGGCTGGGGGGGGCGCCTCTTGCAGGCTTCCTCCTCCCATTCTTGTGCTAATTGGGTGTCAAGCTGAGATCAGTGAGAAAGAAATCCGCCCTGGCTCGGGTTAAACTGCCGCCAAAGCTGAGGGTTGAGCCCAGAATATCATTAGGCCTGGAGGAAGCCGGCCCTCTCCCCAGGGGCGGGGCTGGCCAGGCATTGAAGCTCCTTTGAAAGTCATGCGGTCCCCCCTGTGCCACTGCCACCTCAATGGTATTTAACCTTCTTCCCAGGAATTGAAAGTGATAGCTCCGCACTGGCCCAGGCAGCCACTTGGCCGGCCGGCACGCTGCCGGACCTCCGGGGACGCTGCGGGCTGCCCTTCCAGGCAGCCAGGGTGGAGAACGGAGCTCGCAGGAGATTCGGGAGGGGGGTCTCCCTGGCTCTGCCCTTCTCAGGCCCTGTGGTCTTGAGGCAACTTAACATTTCCAACCTGCAGAATCGTCACCCGTGTGATGGGGATTTGGCGAAATGATGCAGGAAGTGCTCTGTGCTCGTGGCCTCTCATGAGGCCTGACAAGAGGACAAGGACCTCCCACCTGAGCTCCTGTCCCTGGGGAGTGCAGCAATGCCCACAAAGGACTCACTTTCCACCCCCCACCCCTACTGGCTGCGAATTTACTAGCTAATAGCGAATTTACTAGGTTATAGCCTGGCCTCAAACTGTGGTGGTCTCCTGCCACAGCCTCCTGCAGTGTGGCAGTTAGAAGCTTGCACCACTGTGCCCTGTAGAATTCACTTTCAGGGGTTGGGGATTTAGCTCCATGGTTGTGGTGTCTGCCTGGCAAGCACTAGGTCCCGCGTTCAATCTCCTACATTGCACATCACAAAGCCAGTTGTGGTGGCTCATGCCTGTAATCCCAGCTCTGAGGAGGCTGAGGCAGGAGGATTGCTGTGAGCTCAAGGCTAGCCCAGGCTACCTAGTGAGTTCAAGTGTAATTATTTTATTTTATTTTTTTTTTAGGTTTTTTGAGACAGGGTCTCGCTTTTGCGGTTCAGGCTGGCCCTGAGCTCAGCCTCCAACTCACATCACAGCAATCCTCCTGCCTCTGCCTCCCGAGTGCTGGGATTACAGGCGTGAGCCACCACGCCCGGCACTGTGGTATGTGGTAATGGTTGCTGCTGGGTGTGGGTCTCCACACCCAGTATTGTTATGTGGTTACCGGGGATCGAACCGGGGCCCTTGCGCTTGCAAGACAGACGCCCGAACCACTGAGCTAAATCCCTGGCCCATGGGGTAGCCAGTCTTCAAAGCTGGAGACCTGACACTGTGTTCTGTAAACTGGGAAGGACTACATAAAGGTCAGGAACTGGCCAATCAACAGTAGCTACTGTTTGACTCCACTTGTGTGTGTCCAGCAGCTATTTCCAGCATGGAGCTGCTGGCCATGTTTTGGGGATAACGAGCTGTGCACTCAGGAGCCTACCAGGGTCTCCCTTACTGAGGGGCAGTGTTGGTGGTCCCATGATAAGTCAGGAACAGCCTGAAATGTGATTCAGTGATTCTCCCGCCTCGGCTTCCTGTTGGGAGGTTTCCTACAATGTCATGGCTGCCCATGCAGGAGAGAAAAAGTAGGCCAGATTTCTGGATCAGAGCCCAACATTGTCTACTTTCCTAAAGGATAATTACTGTCTTTGCCAGATTAAACTAAGAACCTTTGCACACCTTCATATCAGATTAAACTAAGAACCTTTACATACCCTCTACCAGGTTAAACCAAGAACCTTTACACACCCGCCTGTCAGATTAAATTAAGAATATTGTCAGTGCACCCCACCCACCAATTCTTTCACTTTTTTCTTTTTTTAAGGTTTTTTGAGACAGGGTCTCACTTTGTGGTTCAGGCTGGCCCTGAGCTCAGATTTAAATCACATCAGCAATCCTCCTGCCTCTGCCTCCCAAGTGCTGGGATTACAGGCATGAGCCACCACGCCCGGCACTGTGGTCTGTGGTACTGGTTGCTGCTGGGGTGAGTCTCCACACCCAATATAGGTATGTGGTTACCGAGGATCGAACCTGGGTCCTTGCGCTGGCATGACAGGCGCCGGAACCATTGAGCTAAATCCCCGGCCCTTCACTTTTTTCTTTTCTGTACACGTGAACGAAGCTAGTTGGCTCAAGGGCGGTACTTAAGAAATGTATAAAAGAAGGCTGTTAAATAAACACGGCGTTCCTTCGGTATTGACTGATGAGCCCTTCCAAGTCCCGCTGTCATGTCTTTACTTATTTCTCATCCTAGTCCCTCGGCTCGGTCACCCCATTGCTCTGCCCGGTTGACCCCGCCATACCCAGCGGTGAGACCCCGGCAGCCTCCCAACTGCTGGGATCATAGGTGTGGGCCAACACGCCCAGCTCTCTTTCTTTACAGTGGTACCTTGGTATGCTTTGTTATTTGGTTCTTAGAGATCAAGAGTAGCAAACTGTCTTGGCTGGACAGAGTAGTGTCATGTGGTGAGCAACATGGACAGGTTGTAGCTTGCACTGTCAAATACCTGGACAAGATCTCTCATCAAAGTGTGTTTAGTGTTGAACTGGACAGGTTCAGAGCAGTGGATAGCCAGGTGTGACTCGTGTGCGGTCAGCAGATGCGGCCACATGCCCTCCCGGAGCTTCCCACGCAGGGTTGCACTGTTGTGCAGGGTAGGGAGCCGTTTATGGGAAGGGAATTTAGGCCTGGGCTGCAGACCGCACTGAATCACCTGTGACGCACCTTAGTAACCCGAACCCCACCCACTGTCCAGGAGGTTCCAAACAAGCACCTGCTCAGCCAGCCCAGTGAAGAGCCTCAGGGCTGGGCACGGGTCCTCGGGAAGGGACCAGCTCCTCCTTCCTGCTTCCCTTGGGCTGAGGATTGAATTCTCTGAGCTCTAGGCGCCCTCTGCTGGCCACCGTCGGTGTGGCAGCCGGCCCGGCACTCCCTGGCTCCCTGGAATGTGGCAGAGTAAGGGCCCCACTCCAAACTCCTCCCAGAGGCAACTCCCCAGGAGGTATCCTGACTTCCCCGCCTGGCCACCAACCACCGGGGCTGTCAGCTGTTGGCCCAGAGCTGGTGACATACGCACGCGTGGCATGGAAATAATGGCAGTGTCACTTCCTCCTACCTGCTGCACCAGGAGGTGGGGTGATACAGCAGGAAGGGCGCAGCCGGCTTTGCCTTCGACTCCTACTACTGTACTAACTTGTGCGACCTCAATCAAGTGACAGAAATCTCCAAGTGAGGCTTGGATTGGAGACTGGCCCCTGGGGTATAGATCACTCCCTGGCCCAGGTTGCGCTGGGGCGCCTTCCCACTGTGGACTTCCAGCGTGGGCGTGACGCAGAGATCCGACAGCTGGAGACAGCTCACACAGTGCCGTGTAGTGATGAGCAGCCCGGCTGGTCAGGCAGCCTCTGAGCAAAGCCAACTGCAGGCTCTGACAGAGTGAGGGTTTCCCTGGAGAGGCTCATGACGGACCCTGTAGCTTCCGGACCTCAACTGATGATCGGCTTTTCACAGCAGATTGGTCACTGGACCAAGGTCACAAGCTTCTAAGTGAGACCCGGTTTGGTCTATGAGGTTCTGGAGGTTAAATGCATTGCCAGACTCAGAGGGAGCTGCTCCCAGCTGAGCTGGCACTGGGCAGGGCCTGGCATCTCACTGGGTCCTTCTCCATGTCCCCAAGGGAGACCCCAACAGGATAGAGATGGGCTCAGGCTGCATCACACAGGAGGAGTCAAGGCAGTTTATTGGCCCTGAGACCTCCCCTCCCATCCTCCCTCTCACAGCTGGGCCAGGGTTAGGATGGAAAAGGTGACACAGACCCACACGGACAAAAGGCTGTCTGAGGGACAGCTAGGCGGCCCCGGGGAGACGAGGATGTGGGGCTTCGTGAGACGCGGGTGGGTGCTGTCCTGACCTGCTGTGGTGAGGAATGGGAGCCGCGCCGGCTGTCTTTCCTCCTGGAGGTGCAGGCAGGGCCGAGGCTGGGCTCCTCCCTGCCCACTGGGCCCATGGCCACTACTGTCCCTGCCTGCTCTTGGCTTGCTGAGTCCAAGGCTGCCCTCCTTGGTCCAGTTCGCCAGTCCCCTCCACCTCTCCCCGCCGTGCTTCATCCATTGTGCCAACGGGCCTTCAGTCTCAGCTGAGTCCCAGCTCACAAGGACACAAGGCTTTCACAGAAAGCCCTGGAGGACCGGGGGCAGGGTGGCGGCAGTGCGTGACTTGGCAGTTTTGGAGGGAGAGGGTCGGCACCTCAGAACTGAAGTGCAGGCCTTGCTTGCTTTGGTCTGGCATCGCCCACAACCCCTCTGGGGCGAAGTCACAGCTTCTCCTCTCCGGCCTGGATGCGGGTGTAGGCCTCTGGGTCCAGCGGGACATAGCGGCCCTTGCGGGAGTCCAGGTAGAAGAGCGGGTCTCTCACCGTGGCCGGGTTGAAGCCCTCCTTCCGCAGGTCTGTCTTCTGGAACTTGTAGGTCCCTGGGGAGTGAAGGGGGGACTCAGAATGTGCAGGGCAGGGGCCTAAGCCCCCAGGAACCTCCCACCTCACACAGGAGTTGTGGGAGGATGGGGTGGGGTGCGCGATACAACCCATTAGAGTTTGCAAAGAACACTCCGTGTGGGCTGGGATACAGCTCAGTGGCACCGTGCCCGCTGGCAAGTGCAAGGTCCTGAATTGGATCACTGGTACTGCAAAAAAAAAAAAAAAAAACACGCCATGTGGGATGGCACAAATTGCTTCTCAAAGCAGGCCGTGCAAAGCCAAGAGGGGGCCAACACGGGGACAGCTGAGTTACCACCTCCAATTTGGGATGAAAGAGAGGAAGCCTGACGTACTTGGGGACAGTGGGGCGGGAGTGGCTCCTTTTCCTTGAGAACCTAGAGCACAGGTGGGCCTAGCCCCCCTCAGGCAGAGGCCTCAGGTTTCTGTTGTTCTAAGATGCTCATATTTTCAGATTTTTAACACCTCTGAAGTCGTTTAATTCGCTGCTTTTTTGTAAGTTAAGTTGTCTTTCATCAGTGGGATCAGCTTCTTTGGACAGACTGCTGCTCAGAGGGGCGTTCCTCTGGGCCAGGGTCAGACAGCTCACGTGGGGAGAGGATTTGAACCTGAGTGTGACAGACGGCCAACAGGTGGTCTTCCCCCATACACACTCAGTGCTGCGGTGTGGCTCTGGTGCTTTTCCCAGAGGAGCCAGGGTCCTTCTCAGATCACCTCCACTTTGGGTTTTTTCTGAGACAGGGTCTCACTTTGTGGTTCAGGCTGGCCCTGAGCTCAGCCTCCAACTCACATCACAGCAATCCTCCTGCCTCTGCCTCCCGAGTGCTGGGATGACAGGCGTGAGCCACCACGCCCGGCACTGTGGTATGTGGTGCTAACTGCTGTTGGGTGTGAGTCTCCACGCCCAGTATTGTATGTGGTTACCAGGACTGAACCTGGGTCCTTGCGCTTGCAAGACAGGCGGCGGAACCACTGAGCTAACTCCCCCGCCCTCCACTTTGAATTTAGACTTGGATTTGCCTGACGGTGTGTGGGGGGCCCAGTGTTACGGGAGTTGTGGATGCCTCCTGGCTTGAGGGGGGCCTTCGCTGGTCCCATGCACCCTGCTGGGGGTGCCCTGAGTGTAGTCTAGTCTTGGGAAACAGAGATGAACTATCTCAGGTGAGACCCACACTAACAGTATAGGGGACAGCTGGGCGTGGTGGCACATGCCTTCAACCCCAGCACTCATGAGGCTAAGGCAAGAAGATCGCTGTGAGTTCAAGTAGCCTGCCTGAACTGCATAGCAAGATAGTCTCAAAAAACAAAACAAAGAAAACAAAAAACCCAAACCAACAGTATACCGGTTCACCCTACTTGTTTTGATCTTTGAGACAGGATCTCAGTATGCAGCCCTGGTTGGCCGTGAATTCACTAGGTAGCATAAGTGAGCCTTGAACTTGAGTGATCCTCCTGCCTCAGCCTCCTGAGTGTTGGGATTATAGGAGTGTGCTCTACATTCTTCCTATGTGTCAGTTTACATTTAAATGTAACATTTAGGTCTCAATTCCTCTGTAACATTGGTCTCATTTTCATGACCATGGAAGGTTCTATTGTGGGGAAGCAACCAACCAAAAGCCAGAAGTGAGGCCCCCTTAGACCCTCCCGTCCCAGCCATGGCAGCTCATGAGAGGAGAGGCCCGCAGAACCGCTCGGCTCAGCTCAGCCCCTGAACCACACAGAAGCACGAGGGTCTGCCTGAAGCCCTTTGGAGGGGGCGTGGAGGGGGCGTAGAGCCTCCCTGTCTCCCCTGGGCAGGAGCCACAGCTGTCAGGGTCCTAGAGTTCAGTGTCAGTCACAAGCCTGGCCAGAGTCCTCATCCTATGCCCAAGGCTTCAGGTGACCCCAAGGGCTAGGGACCAGCCACCCAGCACAGCCCAAGTCGGTGGGGAAGGCCTGCCATTGATGTCGGGCTGAAATGGTGATCGTGTGGGAGGTGGCCAGGCAGATGTGGCCCAAAGGTGAGTGCTGGCAGAGGCGCTGGCAGAGGCAGCAAGAGCATGGGTGGGCAGGTGAGCTTCTGTACCTTCTACCCTGCCGAGACTGACAGCAACTGGCAGGCCAGCAGGAAGTTGGCACTTCCCTGCCATGTGCCTGGGCTGACAGCGCTCACCTGGGCAGCTACGACCCCCTGATCCCGCCTGCCTGCTCCCTGTCAGGGCCACCTGCAGTCTCTGCCATGTTCCACCCTGTCACCAGGGCGCTTGCCGGGTGCGAGTCTGACTGCGTTATTGCTGTGCTCATACACTCCTGGAGCCCCTGCTGCCCTGGGAGAGGCCAAGTCTGACCCTGGTGTGTGGCTCCTATGGCCTGTTCCGCTGCTCCCACCGCCTCTCTGAGGCTTCCTGTCACGACACCAGGGCCAGCGCTCGTTGCCGTCTTGGGGACTTCACATTTACTGTCCCCATAGCCTGGAACGACTCTCAACCCTGCTCTAAGGTCATCCGTATTTACATTCAGGTCTCAGCTAAAGTGTTACCTCCTCTGGGGAGCCACTCAGTCACCCCAACTATGGCTTATTTGCTTTGACTGTGGTACCTTGTTTTTGTTTTTACTGTGATACTGGGGCTTGAGCCATGCTGGGCTAATGCTCTCTAATGCTGAGCTACATCCCCAGCCCTTTAAAAAATTCTGAGAAAGCCTATCAGTAAACTGTCCAGGATGGCCTAGAACTTAAAATCCTCCTGCCTCAGCATCCTCAGTAGCTGGGATTACAGGCATGTGCCACCATCCTGGCTTCATTTGCCCCCTTTTTTTTTAGGTTTTTTGAGACAGGGTCTCCCTTTGTGGTTCAGGCTGGCCCTGAGCTCAGCCTCAAACTCACATCACAGCAATCCTCCTGCCTATGCCTCCCGAGTGCTGGGATTACAATGTGAGCCACCACGCCCAGCACTGTGGTATGTGGTATTGGTTGCCTCTGGGGTGAGTCTCCAGCCCAGTATGGTATGTGGTTACCGGGGATGAACCCATCCAGCGCTTGCAAGACAGGCGCTGGAACCACTGAGCTAACTCCCTGGCCCTGCCCTTCTTTTTTTGAGCTGAGGTCACGCATGTAATTCAGGCTGGCCTAGCCCTCTTGGCAAGCCTCATCTCAGCATTCCGTGAGCTAGTATTACTGACGTGGTCCACCACGCCTTACCTTCATTTGCCATTCTGATCTGCTGTCTAATCTTTGAAATTCCTTGTCCTACAGCTGCTGGCTGTAAAAAGCTCCAAGGTTGAGACTGGGGTGTGGCTCGGGATGGGACACTTGTCTCGCAGACACAGCAGACACAAACTCGGTTTGACCCCAGCACCAAAGAAAGGAAATAAGCTCCAAGAAGGCAAAGTTCGGGTCAGAATTTGTCACCTGTCCCCCCAAGACCTAGCATGGTGCCAGGCACACATTCGGCACTTTCCCCATGGAACACCTTATCAACCACAGGAAAGCTGCTGACCGAGGTCACTATGGCCACCAGGTCTCAAGAGAAGGAATGTGGGGGAGGCTCAGGCCTGGAGCCGGTGCGGGAGCAGGGAGGGACAGACCTGTTTTGTGCAGTTCTGGCAGGAAGCGCAGGAAGATGGGGCGGGCGTACAGAGGCAGCTCCTTCTCCAAGGCCCGTGCAAAGTGCTCCATGTCACAGCTGCTCGCAGGGCTGGCCACAGCAGCCATGCCAGCTCGGCCCTCCGTTCCTGGGAGCAGGAGGGCAGAGAATGAGTGGCTGGCAGAGAGCTGTGTGGTGCCTCCCAATATGTACCTCTCTCTCCCCGCATATACCTGGCACTTCGACGCCATACACTGCCACGTCAGCCATGTCCAGCAGGCGGCTGAGTGTGCCCTCCACCTCAGTGGTGGACACATTCTCTCCTTTCCAGCGGAATGTGTCGCCTGTGCGGTCCCGGAAATACAGGTAGCCCAGCTCATCCATCACCAGCACATCGCCTAGGGAGGGGGCTGGGTGAGGCAGGACCCGCGCTGCCCCAAACTTGGTCCAGGGGTGGGTTTGACCTTGTGGGACTTGAGCTGGGGGAGCCCCGGGCAGGTGATCTCTGAAGGTGGCAGAAGGCTTCCTCCGGGAGTCCCAGGATTAGGGACTCACCAGTGAGGTAGGCTTGGTCCCCCTTCTTGAAGACATCCTGAGCGATCTTCTTGTTGTTGGCACCCTGGTTGAGATAGCCATCAAAGCGGCGCAGAGGGTCCTGCTGGATGATGCGGCCCACAAGCTGACCTGGTTGGCCTGGGGGACAGGGAAGGCAGAGTCACACTTGTCCTTGGTGACCTCTCTGTCCTGTCCTCCCTTGCTCCTTGCATCTTAATCTGACTTGATTCATACTATCTGACAAAGAAATGCCATTTCTGGGGGTTTGGGGTGTAGCTCAGTGGTAGACTTTGCATTTAGCAAGTGCAAGGCTCTGGGTTCAATCCCTATTATTAAAAACAGAAAAGGAAAAGAAAAGAGAGGACAGTAGTTCCTATTTTTCTCCCTGCCTCGAGCTCTCTGAGAGAAGGAGCCAGCCTGACACACCGTGCACTGAAGATGCCCAAACAGCAAGCACAGCTCAGGCTCCCTGGACAGCTGCACAAGCAGCACCCGGAGCCCGGGCCTTGCTCCGTGATGCGCTCAGCGAGCTGTGTCCTGTGATCCTGGGCCAACCTGATGAGGTGGGACTGCTATTCTGCGGATGAGGGACTCAGCTGAGAGGTAACCAGCCCCTAGCACAAGGCTGAGCCAGAATCAGCCTCAGGGAGCCAGGACTCGGGTCCTCTCAGGCGACATGAAGGTGAATGGACTCATGGACGGCTGGATGGAAAAGGAAATGAAAGCTCTGCAGGCCCAAGAGCAGAACCGAGGGTGGCCACTAGTCAGAACAGGCTCCCCGCCCGTCCACACTGCCTGACCGTCCTCTGGGCCAAACCTTACCCTCTGCCCAGTTCCCACCCAGGGCAGACCTGGCTGGCATGGGATGCAGACGCCATCAGGCCCCCGGATCAGCTCCATGGTGTCCTCGTTGACACGCACCAGCCGGATGGGGTACACGAAGGACAGGATGCGGCTGTTGAAGCCACAGGCCCCCACCTGCGGAGACCAACACTTGAGTGCAGCCCCTCCTCTGTATGGCCCAGATAGGACAGCAAGGATCAAGGGCACGCAGGGCCTGCTGCCCCATGTCCCTGGCCCGGACCGCACCTGGCTGTCGAAGTTGCCCAAGCTGCAGTTGCACTCAGTGGCTCCGTAGAACTCGGCCACCTGGGGGATGTTGAAACGGCTGGCAAAGTCCGTCCAAATGGACTGCCGGAGGCCATTGCCCAATGCCATGCGCACCCGGTGCTGGGACTCCGCCTCCCGGGGCGGCTGGTTCAGGAGGTAGCGGCACAGCTCACCGATGTACTGCACAATCTGGAGCGGGTGGGCTTGGGGTGAGCCAGGCCAGCAAGGTGGCCCACTTCACCTCCCCACCAGAGGCCCCTGCCTGCCCCAGGGGCTGGCTGTGTGAGTCCTTCTCTACTGAGCCTCAGTCTTCCCATCTGGACAGTGGGAGAGTTGCTGACGACGTCTGTTCCCGAGGGGAGGGACTGCCCTTCCCTGGCCCAGATTACTTACAGTACAGTTATACTTGATACAGTCGTCCCAGAACCGGGAGGCTGAGAATTTCTTCCGGATCACCACTGTCATGCCATGGAGCAGGCACTGCCCCATGCCCACGATGTTTCCTGAGAGAGGAGGGGGCCTTGGTCAAGGAGGGCCTGCCCCGGCCCAGACTGGCCTCTTCATATGCCCTTTTTTCTGGTCTTTCTCCTGTCCTTTCCCCCTGCACAAACTAATCATATCTCTCCCCCACTCAGTCCCCATGTGTCAAGCACACCCCTCACGCTGCGCAGCTGGCCCCTTCAGCCGGGCGGGCCTCAGCTGCCCTGCCTGGCTTCTGCACTTCACGCCTCCTTCTCCTGGCTCCCCAGTCCCTCCTCACACTCACCAAGCCATCTCAGTCTTTGGTGTCAGCTACACACACACACCCTACAACCAACAGCAGTGCTGCCCACGTGTGAGGAGTACAGATGTCACCCCACGCTGTGAGGCTGCAGTGTTCACTCTCACGGACAGAAAGAATGAGGGGAGTCACTGGCCACGCCTGGACCGAACCCAGACCAGCCCAAGGCTACCTGCAGAGTGGTACAGGGGGAGACAGTCGTAGACAATGTCGTCAGGCCGCATTCGGAATCCGTAGTACACCAGGGCAGCCATGCGGTAATACCTGGGAGGGCAGAGGGCAAAGGGCTTGGTGGGCCCCTGGAATGACATGATGTGCTCCCCCATGCCCAGCCAGGGTCCAGCCCTTACCTGCTGTGCACCACAATGGCGGCTTTGGGAAGCCCTGTGGTGCCCGATGTATAGATGTAGAAGAGCGTATCTGGAGGAACAAATGGGTGGCCGTGAGGGTGCACAGCGCACACGCCTGACACCTGCTCCTATCACGCCTCCTCTAGGGATCTGCCCCACGAGGCCCCAGCAGCTTCACTCCCAAACCTGCATCCACTCCTTCCCTAAGCACTTCCGGGGCCTCACTCTGTGCCAGGCTGGTCCTCGTGGGCAGCACAGATGAGGATACAGGTGAAATGGATACTAAGCATTGTTGGGGGGGCAGGGGGAGCACAGGACCTGGCAAAGCCCACAGCACCACCTGGCTCCATTGAGCTTGTCGGAGGAAATGGCAGCTGGCGGGCTTCCGGAAGGCGAGGAGAGTGGGGCAGCTCCTGCACTGCTGGCCATCTGTTTAGCCCTCCCACAGCTCTGACACGGGACCATCACATTATAGTTCCCGTTTGAGGCACAGCTGTCCAGGGACAGCTCTGTACCTTTATCATTTGCTTTTTTATTTTAGACAGGTTCTCACTATATAGCCCAGGCTGGCCTTGAACTCTTGGCAATCCTCCTGTTTCAGCTTCCCAAGCGCTAGGGTGACAAGCACATACCACCAACCCTGCTGAATTCTTTACATTCAACCAGCTCAGGCTTTCTGGCTGCTGCTGTGTGCCAAGGTGCTGGAGGCACCAGGGTGAACCTGCCACAGGGCCTGCCCTCAGAAGAATCCAGGAGACAGGGCAGCAAGAGCCCCAGGGCCCTTCCAGCCATGCCCTAGCCTCCGGACTTGGCCCATGCTGTTTTGTTTCAACCCTTGGGTCAATCCAGAAAGTAGACTCAGTGACTGTCCCTGACTTTACGGCTGTGGAGCAGAGAGCTCAAAGGCAGGTGGTGTTTGTGGTCACTTGAGGGTACCGGGTCACCAGGATAAGGACTCAGGTCTGCCAAGGCAGCTCGGGCTCTGCCGCCAGGCAGTGCAGCAGGCTCGGACTTGATGGACTGAGGAGGGCCTCAGGGTGGGCTGGAGCCGGGAGGAGGTGAGAGGTCTGAGAGGCCACTGGAGGAGGAGCCTGGCTGCAGGGGCAGAGCTAGGGCAGATGCTGCACCGGCCAGGACTTCACTGGCATCCCAGGGTCCTACCCTCGCCACCTCCCCACCTCAGCCTGGCTGGGGTGAAGCAGGTTCCCAGAAACACACATGCCTCGATAAAGGCTGCCCACAACTCAAATTCTGTGGGCTCAGCTTGGCATCCGGCCCTTCTGCACACATTAGCTCATTTTACCTTCACAGTGACCCAAGTGTCCTGGGTGTTGGTCCCTACCCCTTGGAAAAAAGGAAATCAGGTAACCTGTGCTAGCCATACTGCAAGTTAGCACGAGAGCCCTTGAGCTCCCCCAGGCCTTCACCCACCTGTAAAGCCTTTGTTGGGGCGGCTGGGCAAGTGCTTGGGGGCATCATCCAGCAGAGGGTCCAGGTGCTCGGTGCCAGGGGGCGCTAAGCTGGGCTCAAAGGGGCCCAAGCACAAGAGGCTGAGTGAAAGGTCCAGGCTGGCATGGATCTCGCAGATAGCTGTGGGGGAGGCAGTGGGTCAGTATCCAGGACTCTGCCTGTGTAGGGTGCATGTCAGTGAGAGTGGGGCAGAGGGGAAGCACCGTCCCTGTGGCTGGGGCTGAGCCTGAGATGCGAGCACCTTTGGACCTAGGATAAGATGCCAACAGCAGCTGGACTTACAGCTGAGGAAACGGACCTGGGCTCTGAGAGTGAGGGGCGGCTCTGCCTCACAGCAAGGGCAGGTCTCCCCACTGTACTGGGCCGCTCTGCCAGGCTGGTTAGAGGCAGGAGTGGAGGCCAGGGGCCTGAGTGCCCTCTTCAGCGTAGGAACCTCCTTTCAGATGCCCCATCGCTCACCCACTCTGGCTGTTCTGGCCTCTCTGCCCGCTTACTCTGGCTTCTTTTCATTTTTTTTGTTTTGGCGATGATGGGCCTCGGACATGGTAGACAGGTGCTCTACACCCCCACCCCTCAGGCTTCCTCTTGATACACCCAACCCTGGACCCGCTGCATCCTCCTTCTCCCTTGGGCATCTCACGGCCCCCATCCATTATCCTGTAACTCGGTGGGGCAGAGACGGAGAACACGGTGGTCAAGGCAGAGATCAAACCCCAGGGCTGCCACTGCAACCACGTGACTGGGTGTGTGCGCGCGCACTCTCTCACTCCGTCTCACCTCTGAACCCAGCTCATCACCCATAAAACCCAGATGACAACCTTGGCCTCTCTGGTCTTTAGGATGATCAGAGCTGCTTTTGTAAAACACCAAGCTCAGCACTCCGAGCATCCAATTGGAGCAGCAAATAAAACACAAGCTTTGTGCCGAGAGGGGGAGGTGAGTCCTGCCCCATCGTAGAGACAGCTGCCATTCCACCCTGGCTGCTTTGCTCCAGGCCAGCTGCCTTCCTGAGATCAGTGGGAGGCAGGTCCTAGTGGAGGGGAAACTGGGGCTCAAAGACTTCCCTTCACTCAGGACCTGTAGGGCCCAGCAGGTCCTTAACCATGGCTGGGGAAAGTCATGGTCTGTGCAAGACCCCAGGGAGTCCCACCGTCCCCTCTGCCCCAGAGCTCACCTGGGGCCAGCTCGCTCCCAAAGATGAGGGCGCGTGCCCGCGAGGTGGTGAGGCAGTGGCGCAGGGCGTCGCGCCGGAGGTTGGTATTGATGAGCGCCGCTTCCACACCCAGCTTGGCCATGCCGAGCCACAGTCCCACGAACTCATTGCGGTTCTCCATGAACAAGGCAGCCACATCACCTGAGGCCAGGCCCCGGGCCTGCAGGAAGTTGGCCACACTATTTGAGTAGTCATCCAGCTGGCGGAAGGTCCAATGGGTATCTGTGCCCTCGAAGATCAGGGCTGTCTTGTCGGGGTGGCGCTGCACCGTAGAGGCAAACAACATGGGGACTGTCCTCCGTTCCCGCAGGTACCGTCGAACCTTTGTCTTTACCTTCAGAAGCACCATGCCACCGCTGTGTGGGAGTGGGCAGGGGAGCTGTGACTGCCAGGGAGGGGAGGGTGGGGGCCTGGTGCCCTATCCCAGGCTGCTCTGCTGGCCTGAGACTTACTGCCAGCTCCTCCTTGGCACAGTGACTAGGTCTTACAATGACCAAGATTGTGTGATTACTCTCTCCCCTGACAGCGGAGAAGGAAATCAAGGCTCGCACAACACCATAGTAGCCCAGGCCTTCTAGAGTTCAACTCCTTTCTCTTTTTTTTTTGGAGACAGGGTCTCGCTTTGTAGTCCAGGCTGGCCCTGAGCTCAGCCTCAGACTCACATCACAGCAATCCTCCTGCCTCTGCCTCCCGAGTGCTGGGATGACAGGCGTGAGCCACCACGCCCGGCACTGTGGTATGTGGTACTGGTTGCTGCTGGGCGTGAGTCTCCACACCCAGTATTGTATGTGGTTACCGGGAGTCGAACCTGGGCCCTTGCGCTTGCCAGACAGGCGCTGGAACCACTGAGCTAAATCCTGGGCCAACTCCTTCTCCTTTCTAAGCCCACTCTTCTACCGGAAGCCTTCCAAACCAGAGTGCCACCTCAGGGCCCCAGTCCCCATTGCCAGAGCTGATGAGGGATGAGCCTTTCTTCCTGGAGCCAGCCTGCCCCCCAGATCTACTGTGTGTTGGGTGCAGGGTCATACTCACGCCGTGGAATCACCTGACAACTCTCCCCTCCTGCCTCACCCCTGCCACCTTCTGACCCCACGGACTCTGCAAGCCTGCTGGCTGCTGTGTCTTTGCTGAAACTGCCCTTGGGGTGGATGTCCACCTTCTACAGCTCCAAGGCAACTCACTGGTGCAACTCCCTCCTCCAGGAGGCCCCTCAGAGTCCACGGGCCCCTGGCCTGGGGCCGCGACCCCCACATTGTTCAGTTGCGCCCATCCTCCCGCAGGGCCTTCTGATAACGCCTTCTGTAGTCACCCCAGATGACAAGAGCCGAGGGCCTGTTTTGGCTGTGGCCTACAGTGCTGGGCCCAGGAGCCAGCCTACAGGGGTCTCTACACATACACGCAGAGTTACAGTTCTTTTGGCTACTCTGAGCTCAGCACACTGGGTTTGCCTTGCTCCCCTCCGGGCTTCAGAGCCAGCTTGGCACCGGGCATGGAGCAGCTGAGAGCAGGTCTTTGAAGATTTTGAACTCAGGGCCCTGCTCTAGAACTCAGAGCTCCTTGTGCCCTCTCAAACTCAGGCCAACCTGAGGACAGCTTCCTCTTTGTCATAAACTAAAGGGTACCTTCAGGATCTCTTGGGTATTTGACATGGGACCCAGGCCTCCAGGCCTGTCTCAAGTTAGGGAGAATTCCTGGGAGAAGGCTTTGACCCTGGAGATGGAGGTACCAGACACAGCTGCCAGGGGAAGTGTGTCGAGCAGAAACTGCTCTGCTGGGGCCCAGAGATCCTGTGCTGGTGGGCACCATAGGTTTGGTCTGGGGATATTCTGTTTTACTGTGCTTCCAGAGAATCAAACTCAGGGCCTTGTGACTGCCAGGCTGGCGCAGAACCACTGAGCTACATCCCTGGCCTGGTTTGAAGATTTTCTGGACCTCAGGAACCCAGCCAGTGTGGTTGACAGGCCCCGGGGAGGGCTGCACCAGGTACTTACAAGATGTCGCGCCTGATGGTCTTGATGAAGACCCGGATGAAACGCCAGCCTCCAGACCCCAAGTACAGGAGCAGCAAGGAGAACCCTACCTGGGTCCAGGGCAATTTCAGCACCAACTTGGAGAACAGCAGCAGCCCCACTAGAGATGCCCCGAGCAGCATTGTGACCTGTAGGGACAAGGCAGTCAGGGAACCCAAACGCCTGTGTCCCCAAGGATCCCAGCATCCCAGCCCCAGCAGCCAAACCACTGTGATCCCAAAGGGTCAATTATGAAGTGAGAGCTCGGAGGTGAAAAGCAGGACATGGTTTTAGTCTCCAGGGCTGTTTCTGACTACTACTTTCCGAGTCCCTTTCCCACCTCAGGCCTCAGTCTCCCGTTCTGTGCAAGGGGTTAGAGACTTGTTCTCAGACTGCTGCCCTACATCCAAGGTCCTTAGCAGAGATAGCTGGGGTGGTCACCAACTTAGGAGTCTCCGGCTTGACTCCCTACGCGCGCACGGACGCGCGTGCCAGGGATGACTTGAAAGCCACAACACCCAAAGGTGCAGCTTTCCGGGAAGGAAGCCCAGGTCACTACCCACCCACTCGCGCAGCCTCTTGCCTTTACCGGTCGATAGAGGGCGACACAGCAAACCGGTTAGGATCAGGAGCTGAGAGGTGACCGCCCAGGGAACGAAGGTGACTGAGGGAGAGGAAGAGGGTCCTTACAGACCCCCAACGCCCTAGCACATGAACACATGAACACACACGTGAATCTGTGGGGACGGGGCCTTAGGTGAGAATAGCCGACTGTACCGAAAGGGCTTCTCAGATTAGGACTCTGGGCTCTTTATTCCCAGCTTTTTGAGGACTTTTTCGTGGGGGACAGCTGAGGGGCTCGATTTTTCATAGAGTTTTCCTGTTCTCGGGAGGAGCTGAAGGTCAAGTAGAAGGTCCGTGAAGTAGCCTGGGAGGCTCCAAGGAAGGATGGGAGATGGTTTGGCCCACGGGGAGCCGGTACCAATCTCCTGGAGAAAAGCCTAAGCTGGGAGCTGTGGTTAAAAACCAGCGCCCCACATCCAGCGCCAGGATCTCCAAGGTCCTCAGACCTCTGGGCTCCCTCGGCTCACCAGAGGACAGCGGGGACCCATCTAAGCAGGCTCGCAGATGGGGTGAGGACGGGAGGGGCGTCTACTCCCTTGGGCCCGCGGGAAACCTTCCCATAAGACTGGCAGGACAAGAGAGCACTCGGCAGGGCGCGCTTCTTGCGCCAGGCCGGCCCTGCCGCTTCCGCGCCCGACCCTCGCCCGCGCCTGTGCTCACCCGGAGGCGTGGGCCCCGCGGTGTGTCGCCTCGTCCCAGTGCAGCTCAGATGCGGCAGCGGAGCGGGGTGCGCGGGGGGCATCAGCTGCCCTGGCGCACCGAGCCGAGACTTGGCTGCTCCGCGCCCTGCAGGACCAGCCCGCCGCCGCGCTCCTCCCCCGCCCGCCTCCCGCCGCCGAACGGGCTGGGCCGGCCCGCGGCACCGCCTCCCGCACGGTCGCGGAGGCCGGGAGGTTCCGAGGCTGCAGCGCAGTCCGGCCCCGCGCGCCCCACGCCGCCCGCTTGCCCGTCGGCCCCGCGCGCCACGCCCTGGCTGCAGCGCGCGGCACGCTGGGAGTTGTAGTCCACGTCTCAGGCTCGCCAGTCCCTGGTCCCACAGTCGCTGCGCATCCAGACCCGGGGTCCAGAGACGTGCCCCGCGCGCGCGGCCAGCCAGAGTCCGGGACAGAATCGAGGGTAACAGGCCCAGCAGCATACGTGGAGCAGCACTGAAGGGCCATTTCAGTAGAGGTGAGGCGAGAGCGCCCAGCGTAAACGGCTCTGAGGTGCGGTGGGTAGCACATTAGTTAGACTCGTAGGTGAGCTCTTGCAGTGGCTATTGAAAGGTTGTGGGTTCGAGTTTTGATCGCTCTTTCCTGCCACTTGGCTATTGTATAACTTCCAAGTACCTTTATAATGTTCGAAAGGCTGAAGGAGGGTCACAAGTTTGGGGCCAGTCTGGGCGATCTAGAGAGAAACCTTGTTTCAAAAAGAAAAAGCGCTGGGGCCGGAGATTTAGCTCAGTGGTTCGGGCGCCTGCCTCACAAGCGCAAACTCCTGAGTTCGATCCTAGAATCCCCATACCACAAGGCCGGGCGTGGGCTCACACCTGTAATCCTAGCACTGGGAGGGCAGAGACCGAGGATTGCCGTGAGTTCGAGGCTGGCCTGGGCTACATAGTGAGTTAGGGCCAGCCTGAACTATAACATGAGATCCTGTCTCAAAAATTTAAAAATTGGGCCAGGGATTTAGCTCAGTGGTTCCGACGCCTGTCTTCAAGTGCAAGGGCCCAGGTTCGATTCCCCGGTAACCACATACAATACTGGGTGTGGAGACTCACACTTAGCAGCAATCAGCACCACATACCACAGTATGGGCGTGGTGGCTCACGCCTGTAATCCCAGCACTCGGGAGGCAGAGGCAGGAGGATTGCTGTGATGTGAGTTGGAGGCTGAGCTCAGCGCCAGCCTGAACCACAAAGCCAGACCCTGTCTCAAAAAAAAAAAAAATTTTTTTTAATAATACTGTTGGTACAGTGGCCCAGTGTTCAACCTTTAGTTTTGGAAAGTATACTTCCCAGTACAGATTTATTGAATATCAGTTATCAGTTCATTTGGAAACCTAGGACCTTATTTGCCAAAGCACTGATCAGCCAGATTCCCAGCCCTGTGAGGCTCAGGATCTCTCAAAACCTGGTACCGTGATGACCCAACCAACTGGACATCCACAGTTGTCACTTGTCCTCAAATAGATTCTCTTAATTACTTTGTCCACACACATACACACACACACTGTGTGTGTATATATATATATATATATATATATATATATATATATATATATATAGTAACAAGCTGAGGATGCTGAGGATGTAGCTCAGTGGTAGAATTCTTCTCTACCCAGTCCTTGGATTCAATCCCCAGGACTAGAGAGGGCAGGGGGGAGAAAGGAACATGATACTAGTGTTTATCTCACAGGGTGGGATAGAGATTGATAGGGACTGTTTGAAACAGTACTTATATATTTGTTCAGTTTGTGGTAATGGGGACTGAACCTAGAGAGCACTGAGTTTTTTGAGACAGGGCCTAAGTGGCCCAGGCTGGCCTTGACTTTGTGATCCTCCTGCCTCAGTCTCCCAAGTAGCTGAGATTTCAGGCTGTGCCACCACAGTGCCCAGGTCTTGCTGTACTTATTATTGTAGTTTATAGGCTCATGACCACAAAGCACATACAAGATGAAAAATCTAGGGGCTGTCAGAGATTTAGCTCAGTGGGTTCTGGCATCTTCCTGGCAAACACAAGGTCTCAAGTTCAATCCCTGGTAACCACATACCACAATGCCAGGTGTGGTGATTCACGCCTGTTGTCCTAGCACTCGGGAGGCAGAGGCAGGAGGATTGCTGTGAGTTCGAGGCTAGGCTGGGCTACAGAGTGAGTTCAGGACCAGCCTGAACTACAGAACGAGACACTGTCTAAAAAAAAAAAATCTAGATATGGATTATTTCTGATTATATCCACAGGCTCACCAAGTAACAGCTAAAAAAAAAATGCTTAATGAATGAAAGGGGGTTTGAATAAGAGAATCAGAGACTTTGACCTTATCCACACCACACTTTGACCTTATCCACTTTGACCTTAATCCATGGAAATAAATCAACTGTTAAGGTCATTTGCCAAGGGGGAAGGCAAGGTCTGGGGAGGGGCATTGGTAACCATCTGCTGTCCCCCACCCAGACTTCTCACAGGGGTGAAACTAAGGCAGCATCTGGGCCAGGCCTGAGGTGGGAAGCAAGGATCGGGGACACAGAGGGAACAAAGCAGTCTGCCTTCAAGTTACTCGGTGGAGCTGGATCGAGAGTGAGCAAAGTTTAGTCGAGGTGGCTTCTTACCGAGAGCTCTTTGTACCTCTGACAAAACACCTGGCTTAATATTTTCCACACGTTATTGCAATTAACCTTCTTTGCATTCTGGTCAGGCACAGGTAGGGTGTACTCCTGGTCTCAGATGTGACATTTGTCCCCATGGGAATACTACGGTCAAGGAGGTACCTGTTATTGAGGCTTGCAGCCTCACATGCAAGATCAAGACCTAAAGAGTTTTCTGATTGTGTGGCTGGTGAGGAGCTGAGATACCACGGTCTGACTCCCAGCTAGAGGCTGGCACGAGGAAGGCCTTTAGTTGAATGCACTCAGGAATGGTGCCAGCTCCGGGGCCCAGCCTCTGTGTTTGGCACACACCCTGCGGGCGTCTATGAAGACTCGTGGACTCGTGTCTAAAGGCACCTGATGGGGGACATGCTAGGAAGAGGGAGTGGAGAGGCCTTGTGTGCCAGGCTGTGGGGTTTATCCCTGGGCAGTGAGAGCCACTGACAGATTTGAGAAGGGCAGGGACTTTTGGTTGTTGGGCCTAGCTTAGGCTGACCTCTTCGGGACTTCTTCCCCTGACGTGGCCCTGCTGCGGTGGCACTGAGGAAGCAGCATCCATGCAGGGGACTCTAGGACCTGAGACTCAGGGTGGCGGGCACTCAGGTTCCCCGGGCCCCTGGGGCACTTTGGTGTTTACCCCATTATGTTCTGTCCCACTGGGCCTGGAGATGCTGGGCTGTAGAAATCCCCCCACTTTGGATGTGTGCAGAGCGGCTCCTCTGGCTCACTTGATTTTGCACGTAGTGACTTCAGAGGTCTCCCTGGCCGGGGCTGGCTCCTTTTCCTATGTGGCTAACATGTGCTAATGAGCACTGACCAGGCGCCATTTTCCTGTGCCTTCCAACGCCCTGCTGGAAAGCAGGGGTAATCCTCTCCCATTTTACAGAGGAGGAGACAGAGGCTGGGAGTGTAAGCAGTGCTCAGTGGCAAGGGCAGGCCTGCCTCTGGATGTTGGGTGTTCAGACATTGCCCCAGGGTCAGCTACCTGCATTTGTCTCTCGTTCAGGTGCTGGGGATGGAAGCCAGGGCCTTGTGCATTGTGGGCAAGCTCTACTGGTGAGCCACCACCATTCTTGCCCTGCTACCTATGATTTCTATCAGGCAGAGGGGAAAGTAGGCTCCTTAAGCTCCCAGGAAAGAACTCAAGCCTGTGCTCCCCTGAGCCCAAGAGCCAAGGTCACTGTGAAGCAAGGCCACCATCAGCCTCCACTCAAAGGTCAGTGTGGGTGGCAACTAAATGCAGCCCTGAATGGAGGGTGTTGGTATGGAGCCTGGCATCCACTGTTCCGCCATGAAGTGCTACCGCTTGGGATCAGGGAAGATATTCTGAGGTGGCAGCATTTGAACAGATGTGACTAGCAGCTGACCATGTGGCACCCTGAGGACACAGTAAGTGCTGTTCCCCAAGGCAGGGGAAGCCTGGTGTGTGTTCAGGAAGCAGGCGGCGGGTCACATGGCCTATCACATTGGTGCACGGAAGTTTCCAGGCAGAAGTTGACAGGGCCTCAGGCAGCATCAGGACTGTTAGTGGCACCTGGTGCCAGTGTTTTCTCCAAATGCCACCCGAAGATGAGGATTCCATTCCCAAGTAATCCGGGTGTCCAGTGCCCATCTTGCAGGAGAGGGACCCAGGAGTGCAGAGGAGGCCACCCACAAGTCTGATCCCTGCCCGACTGACACCTCTGAGACATAGATGGGGCAGGAGCCTGGGTGCCAGGTAGTCGTGGCAAGACTGGCAGGTCTGTGACATTGGCATAGGCTGTGAAATTTTTGGAGCTTGAAACCAAGCTTTCCACTCGAGGTCCTCGGCCTGCGGCCTTCTGAGGCCTCCCTCTGCCACGGGGAGCCCTGGACTGCACGTGGGGGGCACTGGGCCTTCACAGTGAGCTACCTTGTCAGCACTTTTTTTAAATTTATTTATTTATTTATTTTTTTAGGTTTTTTTTTTGAGACAGGGTCTCACTTTGTGGTTCAGGCTGGCCCTGAGCTCAGCCTCAAACTCACATCACAGCAGTCCTCCTGCCTCTGCCTCCCGAGTGCTGGGATTACAGGCGTGAGCCACCACGCCCAGCACTGTGGTATGTGGTACTGGTTGATGCTGGGCGTGAGTCTCCACACCCAGTATGGTATGTGGATACTGGGGAATCGAACCCGGGCCCTTGTGCTTGCCAGACAGGCACCAGAACCGCAGAGCTAACTCCCCAGCCAGCACTTTTTATTTTTTTGAGACAAGGTCCTGCTCAGTTGCCTGGCTGGGCTTGAACTTGCAGTCTTCCTGCCTCCGCTTCCCAAGGCGCATCCTGCTATGGTGATGGGGCTGAAGCCACAGTTAGGTGAAAGCAAATGGGTGAGAAGCTGAACTCGGGGAAGCGTGGCCAGAAGGGCAAGTGGAAGGTAGGGTGGCCACGGTCTCCTGAACTGACTGAGTTTGAGAACAGAGTAGACTAAGTCCCAAGTGGTTAACGTTGGAAGGGAAAGATAATCCTCTCTTTGCCTGGCTTCATGAAGAATGGCTTTCACGCGTTCCCATGTCACTAAGTTAATCTCTGGCTAAACTGTGATAATTATTAGAGGTAGGGAAACTGAGGCACACAGGAAAAACCACCTGGATTCTGGGCGATTTCATGCCTACCTCTGGGTCTTGGCTGACCTGGCCACACAGTGCGGAGCCCAAAAGGCACTGCCCTCTCGGGAGTTTTCTGTCCCTAGGTCCCCAGGCAGCGCTGCCCTCTCTTCCGAGGACACTGTTCATCCTGCTTGTCCTCATGTCCTGCTGAATCAAGGCATGGCCCTGGGTGTTTGCCACTCCAAAAGGCACTGCAGCCTCGCAGCTTCCTCCCGTGCCCAGAAACGCTGCAGGAATGAAACTCCTTGGCCTGCTTCGCACTTCACCTTGGGCTGCACCGCGGCAGCGGGAGAGGCGCAGCAGAAGAGGTGGCGGCTGCTCCCCTGCACTGATGACCTGCGCTCCAAGGGACAGGGATTTGCCCTCAGTTCTCTGCTCGAGAACGGAGGAGGAGCTCGGGAGCTGAGTTCTGGTCTGAGAAGCTTTACAGCGGAGGGGTGAAGTGAGCACAGCCCTGGTGGGGAACTTCCTGCACAGCACTGGGCCCGGGAGGATGAGCAGACGCCGGACCTGCTAGGATACTTTATTCCGACAGCACTGCCCCCACCCCCCCGCCAGCCTCCGCTCTCAGGAACTGGGTATTGGTGTCACCCCTGTGAGAAAACCCAGCCTGACCCAGGAGCGTCCAGAGCAGGGCCTGCTGGCTGGGAAAGCCCGGTGATCCCGGTCTGCTGCTCCTTGTGTGCATGTGGTTCTCTGGACAGTCTCAGTTCCTGTGGCCTCGCTGCCCTGCTGCCCTGCTGCCCGGCCTGCACCTTGCTGTGCTGGCACTCAGGGCCATAGGACAGCAGTTATGACAGGTATAATAAACGATGTCCAAAGATTAGTTCACAGAGAAGAGCAAAGGTAGGGCAGTGTGTCCTCTGCCCCCTGGAGAAAGGCCAGGTCCCCCGCACAGCGGCCCAGGCTAGGCCAGGCCCCGCACGTGCAGAGGGGGCACCGCAATGCCCAGCTCCTCCCGCAGGGCTGCTAGGGGCTGCTCCCAGCGCCGCTCGTAGTACAGGTTGAGGACACACGGGGCCCTGCGCCCGTTCTGGACTGCCCACGGGATCAGCTCCGAGACCAGGACTTGTAGGCTCCTGTGGGGTGGTGGAGGGAAGAGATGACATAGATCCCCTGGGCCAGGCCTGCAGGTACTTCGCATTTGGCCCCAAGCAGGAGGGAAGTCCAGGGCCCCAGCCTGTAAACCTGCAGACGCTCACACTGAAATAGAGGTCTCCATAATTACAGAGCTCATGCAGCCCTGCCGCCCTACTGACTCTGGTTACTGTGACTCAGCCCTGCGGCCCGAGAGACCTGGGGCCAAGCTGTGCTCGCTGCCCCGGGGTAGGTTCCCCTCTGGACTCAGTCTTCCCCCCGATCTTCCTGGCGGCCCCAGAACTACGCAGTATCTGTTCCCTGGAGTCCTGGCTCCTCTGACTTCTCTCACACACCGTCCCCAGCTTTCTCTGGGGAAAACTTACCGAGCGCTGAGGCGGACAGGTCCGAAGAGCGCACCCAGGATGCACATGGGCAGGCCAGTCTGCACAGCCTCGAACCACTTCACCGCAATCTCCCCTGGGCGTGAGCAGGGAAGAGGTGAGCAGGTGCCCAGGGCGGGCAGAGCGGTGCTGCCAGCCTCCCTGACTTCTTTCCACCAGGGCTCCGAGGTGCCCTGTCACGCTCGGCTTGGGGTGGAGAGGGGCTGGGAGTAAGCAGGGGATAAAGGCTGGGAGGGGCTTAGGGGGCCAGAATGCAGGGGACCTTGAAAGTGAGGCTGCAGAGGCCAGGATGGGAGCCCGGGGAGGAGCTGAGGGTCTCCGCGCAGGAAGGCGGCTGAAGGCCCGAGCTAGGGAGATGGCCTGGCTGCCTGCATGCTGTGATTTGGTGTAGGTGACACAAGGGGGTGCGGGGGTGAGCAGGGGGGATGATAAAGTGACAGGTAGACACCGAGCGGCTCATGGGCGCGTGGCGGAGATGGGTGAGGCTGGCAGAGCCCGGAGACAGCCGGCTGGAGCACCCCACCGTGCTCTCCTGTACTCACCCAGGATGTTCGTGGGCATCCCCAGCAGGGTGTGGAGCATGTCGTGCACCTCCCGGTACCGCTGGATCACGTATGCCAGCTCTTCGTCGTCCACAAAGCGGGTGGGCACTCGGGTGTCTGGGGAGACCCTCTGCCAGGCAAGAGCCTCCCTCAGACCCTCCCTGGAAGTTGCCCAGGCCCCGTGCCAGCCTTCTTCCAGGTAGCCACTCCCTACCAGGCTCCCCCCACCAGAAAAGCCTGGCACTTTCTGCCCATACTGGCCACTCGGGAGGCCTTGGGTGGGGAACTCCCAGGCGGGTCCCGTCTGCGCCCTGTGGGGACTGAGGGCAGCGACCCACACTGGGGAGGGAGCACAGTTTTCACTGTGCAGGGTGGAGGTCAGGTCCACGACCAGATGAACGTGTTTAGCACTACTGAACACACTTAGGAATGGCTGAGATGGCAAATTCTGTCATGTGCATTTAAAAAACGAAAAACAAAAAACACAGTTAAGCCAGGGATTTAGCTCAGCAGCACTGCACCTGTCTTGCAAACATGAGTTCCTGAGTTCAATCCCCAGTACCAGGAAAAATACAAAACAAAAACAATTTAAAGGAGCAGGTAGAATAGGTTGAAGGACAGGGAAAGTAAAAAGAACTAAAATGCTTTATGTAGCTGGGCATGGTGGTTTACGCCTGTAATCCCAGTACTTAGGAGGAAGAGGCAGGAGGATTGCTGTGAGTTCAAGGCCAGCTTGGGCTACTCAGTGAGTTCAGGACCAGCCTGAACTACAAAGTAAGACCCTGTCTGGAAAAAAAAAAAAAAAAAAAGATGGTGTTACATGTATGTACCAAGTCCCCATGCTGAATGGAATTTTGTCCCTACATACTACAAACACATACTAATTAAAAAAAAAAAAAAAAAGGGCTGGCTGAGTATATACCAGTAGTAAAACACTGGTCTAGCATATGTGACACCTTGCGTTCAGTCCCCAGAAACATGCACACATACACACCAATCCCCAGCAACACACACACACACACATCCCCAGAAACATGCACACATACATACCAATCCCCAGCAAAACACACAAACACACATACACACACTGAGAAGGAATGCTCAAGTCGGAAGCCAGCCTGGGCTACACAGTGAGACTCTGTCTCAAAATAAAAAATAAAAGGGCTGGGGACTAGGGATTTAGCTCAGTGGTTCTGGTGTCTGCCTGGCAAGTGCAAGGTCCTGAGTTTGATCTTCAGTAACCACATACACAGTGCTGGATGTGGTGGCTCTTGCCTGTAATCTCCGTACTCAGGAGGCAGAGGCAGGGGGATTTCTTTGAGTTTGAGGCTGGCCTGGGCAACATACAGAGTTTGGGGCCAGCCTGAACTACAAGGTGAGACTGTCTCAAAAAAAAAGGGCTGCAGATGGGGGATATAACTTAGCAGTAGAGCACTTGCCTAGCATGCAGAAGCCCTGAGTTTAATCCTTAGTGGCATAGAGATAAATAAAACATAGTGGCTAGCAGAAAGCTTTAAATGACATATTATATGGCTTGAATTTTTCTCTGTTTGAGACAGGGTGCGGCTATGTAGTTCAGGCTGGCCTTGGACTCATTGTATAATCTAAACTGGTCTCAAACTCACAGTGATTCTCCTGCCTCAGCTTCCTGAGTGCTGGGTTTACAGGTGGGTTGCAGCGTGCCCAGCTTGCTATGAGTCCTATTTCTTTTTTTTTTTTTTTTTTTTTTAGGTTTTTGGAGACAGGGTCTCACTTTGTGGTTCAGGCTGGCCCTGAGCTCAGCCTCAAACTCACATCACAATCCTCCTGCCTCTGC